>OZ010693.1:11181656-11387277 GCA_963932265.1 Thymelicus lineola | reverse complement strand
TGAGTTGTGCAAGTCCAGTGTTGCCAACTCGGTAGCAGGTTTTCGGGCTAAATAGAGTTTTAAAAAGGGCTATACATTCGTCCAATACATTGAGAATAGGGGCTTTTGCTTAATTAATAGAGGTGAGCGCAAAAAAAGGTCATAAGACGCTCTACAAGTAAGATAATGGTCATTTTTTCGATGTCTTTCACTACGTAAATTGGTTTTTTCAATCGATTGCATCAAAAAACTCGTGGAAAACCTGGATTTATTCCTTTTTTTTTCAAGATGGCGGAAAATGGTTTTGGGGCTAGAAATTGGGCTAGGTGCTAAATAATTATTTGAAGGGCTGAAAAACCATAAAAAGGGCTAGGTCTAACCCCGAAAGGGCTAAATTGGCAACACTGCGTAAGTCCAATACGACACTATACGCCATCGGATCACGAATGGCTTCGTCGTCGTTTACCTTCAAACAAATAAACCTTACTAATCCCCTTAGTATAGATGTGCCGACCTACCTTCCTACCATATTATAGATAATTATATAAGAACAGATTAGTTGAAGTACCGGAAGTTTTAAAGCCACACTTTTAATGTAACTTAACGAATGCTGTCTGGCCATAATCATTACGACTCATTAGTCGTGCTGTAGGAGCATTTCGGTGTCTGTGAGCACAAAGCTGAAAGAATTTGTCACTAGCGTTAGCTATTGAATGGCTGCCACCGAAGTTGCCTCGGTCGATCACGTTTTGACATAAGTACCAATAGGTACTATCATGTATTGTGACATAAACCGCTCAGCTATTAGTGCTTAAAATTGTAATATTCATAACATGACTTTCCACGGTTAGTATTGATGAATAAAAGATAAACTTAGGGCTCCCACACAAAACCGCGAATTCGCATCGCATCGCAAATATCTGCGAATTCGCACGAACGCACCGCAAGAATTTCCGATCTGCTTCGCATCGCACATTCCTGCGATATTACGTCATCCTTGGTGACCCCATTTTAGTCCGCTCTGAGACAGCTTTAGAGAAAAGCTCTTCAAAAGCTCTTCAAATGAAGATATGCTCATTCTAAAATAATCAAAAAATTTATCTTCTTCAGTTCTCAACGCATAGTACTTTTGAGTAAAATAGTTCCCATCAGAGTTCATAATCGTAATAAACGGATGAACCCAGAATCTTCTTTTTCTTTTATATCTATTTAACAATAACAGCAGTGCAATAATCTTTTTGCGATCCATCTTACGCTTCCTAAAAACACGTCCAGTACGGCTGAGTGACTACACTTGAAGGAATGGTCGCCCTACCAAACGGTTTGCCGCACTAAATCGTATCGCAGAAATTCGCATCGCAAGTTCCTGCGATGCGAATTCGCATCGCATCGCATCGCAGTTTTGTGTGGGAGCCCTAAATCAATGAGTTCCGCTTTATTAAGAGATTAAGACCTAAAATTACGGTAAATTACCCATGACAATTGTGTCAGTGTTATTTTTATGTAACTAATAGGTACCTAAGTGTGCACTAAGAGACAGTAAAAATATGCCTTTAGTTATTCCTGACAGTTTTAAAGTTTCCTTGCCAGGGAGCTGAAATTCCTGTCGTCTGGTAGCTTTATCAAAAACGTCACAATCTAACAGATAGTACACAAATATTGCAACTTAAACCCACCTTAAAAGCAATACAATTATCTACGATCAATCATGTAATAAGTGACGGTTTCATAAAGCCCTTGATAGCGGCCTTTGCCAGTTAATTACGTTGACAGGGGTCTATCCGTCGCTTAATTACCTAATTCTTGGCTGTATGGATCGCTGGAGACGGATCCCAATTTTATATTTACGTATAAACGCCAATTTAAACTTTATAATAGTTATTTATATGAGTTTATGGAAGTCATGAAATGGAATATGAGTGAACTCATGACTGACTTCATTTAAGGTTCCTCTAAGGTAGTATCGACTCAACAAAATTACTTAGTAACAAACTCTATATTAGCTAAGGATATAGAGACTAAAATATTTAAATTTTAGTATAAATATTTTCATTTTCATTTTCATTTGTAACTTTAAAAACTTCAATACTATGTATTCGCAGCTGAGTAAAATTGTACTATGTAATATGTTCCTTTTATTTAATGGATTTTAATGAACTTTTTGAAATCAGAAACGACAACACTTATCTGTTGTGGGGTGGGTTGTCACACAGTGTGACAGCAATGACCATTTACTATCATAAAAAAGCAACTGTTTTACAAAACATATTGTATATAATCTTATACGACCAAGATACAATGCCAAAATAATCTAAAACCAAAACATCAACCGAAATAAAACATAGAAATCTCGTCACCGACGATCGTGGCGAGACAACACCTGAATTTACATAACAAGACGTAAAATTTGAATGCCCGCAAACCCAATAACGCTCCGGAATTAAGTTATCCACTTTTTGCAAGAAAAGACGGACATGTTAACATATGAATATGACAAATTGTGCGGCGGCGGCGGTCGCGCCAGGACTGTCCCGCGTCCGGCGAACTTTTACGGCCCCCTAGGGACGCAGGGAGCCCAACTTGAAAATTTTTCATTCCGACCGAATAGTGGAAAGAAAAACGACCTGGTCACTCCTCAAAACTGTAACAATTTCTCAGAAACAATAATGGGATAACGTGACCCTACTTTTGACCAGTGAAAAAGCTATTATGGCGCCTGTCAATGTTATTTATTCCGACGCCACACGCTTAGAATTCTTATTTTGTCATGGGATTTCAAGTTTTATTGGCGGAGGCAGCTCCACTTGACTACACCTGAGTTGGGTTGGAGGTAGGTAATTGAAAATGTTTCTTTGGTCATTGGAGTAGTAAAAATCAGGACAATATTATCATGATTTTCTCCTCCCCTAGTCTAACAACGATACTAAGATATTTTACTTATCCGACGATACATTACTTCATCTTCGGTACATTGTAATTTGTAAGTAGGTATCAAATAATTAAATGGACGTACAAAAATCCTGTAATATACTGTTTGTATGATCCAAAAAACATACAATGATGGTAACTTTGGAACTTGTAAGATTTCAATGTCATGTCTTATCATAGATCTATTTTATGAATATTGTGCAAATTTAGGATCATTAAGATATCTGAATACCAAACAATTACTCATGAATTTAACTCGCATACTGTTAAAACATTCAAAACTTAAACCAATCAAGTTTTATTTTTTGAAACCATCCATCCTTATTTAATAAAGTAATTCTACATCAAAACAAAGCCGCGAAGCTAACGCACTATCCATCCGGCATTATAATGAAAGTCCTGATTTGCGAGTTGCGGCGACAGAGTAATTCCCAGATGGAATCAGGAAGAGTGCACATGCCGTGGACCGAATGGCAAATACGCATACGTTACCGATTTTATTCTGCCGTACGTGTCTAGCCATATTAGTCGGGATACACTGGAATGATTTACCGACAGACAACTCGAACGAGGATCTATTTTCAATATTTTATTTTGTATATTTGGAGATATTTATATTTGCCAAGTCAAATTAAATTAGGTATTAATTAATTGTGTAAGCCAGATAGAGCATGTCGTGACACAGTCTGTGAAACAAAGGGTGTCGAATTCAATTTCTGGCGTACGCATACCTACCTAAATTTTTATTAGTCAGTCTGGTCTCATTCGGATGATCTATCATGTCATACGGCTACGTCTTACCATAAAATATAGTTATATGATTTCCGTAACAAAACTTAGTTTAATCACAGTAACAAGACAAGAATGCATCTCGCTCGCAAGCGCATTTGACCCTCAATGTCCTCGACAGACCTCTAAAATTCAACACAAAAAAAACTAAATCAGAAGAATGAAATTATCACTTTGCCAGGATTTGAACTCAGGTATCGCGGTTTATAGTTCCTACCATCTCCCAATACGCTACTGTTTCTTACTTTGAAGCTACGAATTTGTCCTACCGTATGCCTATCAAACCAAGCTTATTTATGATTACCCACATTGTGTTAATATATATTTTTTTCATATTGCTTGGCGATACGTCGCCACGGCCTGTATCGCCACGCCAACAATCAGGTTTACTCCTCGCCTATAGATGTTTCACATCAAAAGATGGTAGAAATTCCACCATCACTACACCACAAGCAATGCTAAATGAACTGCTGCAATGAATAAGTAGAAATATGTAGCACAGTTCTTCTATTAAAATTTTTCTTTATTAGGGTAATCATACTTTTTACCCGACTGCGCGACGCAAGGGAGGATAATGTGTTTATTAGTCTATAATGTATGTTTGTTCCTATGTGGCGTTGTAGAGACCAAACGTGTTGACCGATTTTGATGATTCTTAAGACAATCGATTCGTCCTAACATTGCCAGTGCTAGCGAGCACCATACGTCATAATGTCAAAATAAAAAAATAAATGAACTAAGTCAAGTGGGGTGTCGTTCAATAGGTATTCAAAAATTATTTTTAGGTTTCTTTCATAATTTTTTTTTAAGTAACAATTTAGGATATATAACGATTTAAAATTGTTTAAAAAATAATTCTCGCTAATCTATTAACTCCCTTAATGAAATTACCACATTATAAATTTTACCACCTTATAATCCTATTAAAGAAGTCAATTAATCTTAACTAAAAAGTGTAAAATAAAAAAAAAATTAAAAAAACAAATAACCCGACGTCGTAAAATTAACTAAAAAGAAAAAACAAGCCCAGTGTTTTAGAATGTTTTTAAAAGTAATACTGAACAACTAAGTACACCGTAGGATTAACAGTCGGGTCCTATTTAAATTTTGCGGGGCTGCTTGGGAAAAAAACAAACAAGAATATTATATTGGTTGAAAAATGGGATCCTTCTATGGTGCAGTTGTTCAGTATTACTTTTAACAACATTTTAAACTAATGGGCTTGTTTTTTTATTTTTAATTCATTTTACGTAGTCGGGTTTTGTTTTTATTAATTAATTATTCAGTTAAATTGATTTAGGTATTTATACATAAAGAATTACTCTTACACGACAAAACGAATAAGTCAATATGTGAGTCATAGAAGATAGAAGCTAATAAAAGGCCTATGGAGATTCATAGTACCCAATTCTAAAATTACAAAGTCAATCCGAAACCGTATTTGGACCGGATGAATGCATCCGAGTACCGTCGCCGCAATATAAATGTAAATACAACCTCACTGTTGAAATATGACAGTTATAATTGCTTTATTGTACTTCGAATTTCCGGGGCTGCCTCCTGCGTTGGGCAATTTTGACGCGTACTTGGAGTCAAGTGGAAAATAGACATGACTGCGCCTCTAAATATTCATTCATTCATACATACATATATCACATATTTCATGTTGTTTTATGTTTCATATTTATATCGTTGCCGCCATTTACTATTTTTAATTGAAACATCTAGAATCATACTTCTCTCGGTTTCACTTACTCATTGAATCAGTGCGTTAAAAATAATGATCACAATGATTTATATTGTTTCTGTATACACACAATGGTAAGGAATGCGATGAATATAACTTAGTTGGCAGATTAAACTGCATAATATACAAGACTACCAAGAAAACAGATTTAGAATACAATGGAATAAAGGTATGACAAACCGATAAATAAGATAAAATAAAATTAATAATGTGTAGTTTGTATCAAACTATCAATTTTCAAATAGTTTAGATTGACTCTGATACAGTGTTCCAAATTAAATGTATTTAAACTTAAATGTATCTACAAGATAGAGTAAGATGCCGCTCATAAATATTCACTAGTAACCAGAGAAGGTTCATTTAGACCTGCCCCTCTTTTTTGCGATATTGGGTAATACACCAGAGAGCTCTCCGGATCAACTTGTTAGGAAAATCGATGCTGCGTTAATGGACCGGGTTTTTATTAATTACAGGAAAAGTTGCTGAAGTACCTACCTCTTTGTTATACTAATCAGGAGAATAATTCATGCTACTAGCTAAAAAAATTTAAATTTACTTCATGAGAATTCTTCATGAGAGTAGAAACCCAAAAAATGTGAACTGAAATCCTAAGGAATGGAAGGAAATATTAAGTCTTAGTTAATACATTCTCCGATACTACTTACAAATACATTGGTCAGAAATTATGAAACGTTCTTGGAAATTGATAACATTTCGACATAAAAGTGAAATTAATCAAATACCGAAGTATAATACCGAATACATATTATTATCTTAAAAAATATCTTAATTTTTTTCTACATTTTTATCAATTTATCCCATATAATTTTTAAACAATCGCAATCGCAATTGTAAAAAAATTTTAAATAAGCAAACCTATAAATGGATATTTTGTAGTTATGGTTTTTTCTGGAAGATTTCATTAAGCTAATCGGAACACCATTACATAAAGCACCTATATCACAGCGTTTAAGATACTCAACTTGCTAGAAATCGCGTCAACCTTTGACATACATAATTTAAATATATGTATTTCTATTTGTATATTACATCTCATGTATAACGTTTGTATGTTATATACACCGTCTCGCCAATCAGTCCCGGCATTCCCGGATAATGAATCCCGGAGGAACGATCCCGGACGCTGCAACAATCGTGACTCAACTCCAAATCTATTCCCAATACGTTAAATTGTACATTGTTTGATATATTGATTCTGTATGTCGGTTTAAGAAAAAATCCTAGTGTTTCTTCAGGTCTAGGTATTATTTTTCTATCTGTCCCAGTTCATCACGAAAATGATTTCGTTCGATCGGTTGCTGAATTGACAGCATTTGATTTTTTTATTTGAATATAATTTCCCACTGAAATACTTTTGTCTTATTAGATCTCATGAAATCAAACCCCTAATTCTACAGGACATGATCTTGGTCAAAAAGAAAGAATGACTTGGTCATTTAGCGCTTGTCATGCATAAATGCACTCATAAGAAGATAAGGGAAGTTAATTAATTTAAGTTAAATAATGTAAGTTAGTTACAAAATTAAGTTTATAAATATTTTATGCAATTATTATATGAAACAGCCAAATCAGAAATACTTATAATTTAATTCAATATTGTTAGATAATTTGCATAATAATTAATACAGATATTATTAGCTGTGACTCGCGGATTCAATCGCGTTAATTTGTGGAAAAAACTAACTACCAAACTATATGATGTTATACTCGTATAGTCTATAGCCTTCCTCGATAAATGGACTATTAAACACAAAAATAATTTTTCAATTCGAACCAGTACCTAGTTCCTGAGATTAGCGCGTTCACCCAAACAAACTCTTCAGCTTTATAATATAAGTATAGATATTACAATTTAATTATCAGGGAAACTGAGCAAATACTATACTAGATTTCTACAGTGACAGGAAATCCAGTGACACTTGTTATTCCAACTACAATTCAAGCGTCCAATTATCATAAAGTGTTGCATCGCAATATTACTCGGATATATCATAAGTTCTACAATCAGGTCTCGTTTGTTACAACAAATGATAATTGTCATATCGAGGGGCGTGTATTATTGTGCTGGAATAATTTATCCGGCGCAGCGGGTGATTCTTCGTAAAACAAATTGCGTACCATGTGGCGTTAGACGCACGCGCGTAATCGATACGTTACAAAAAATACATTTTTGTTTTACTATCCCATTCCTATCCTATATCCTATTTTACTAATATTATAAATGTGAAGTATATTTGTAAAAATGTATGGATGATTGTTAAAATCAAGTGTACTTGACAAGTTTGCAGTTTGACTTGACGCGGCATCCAGTGTGCATGAGATAGCTGTATGGCCAGATAGCTATACCGTGGCCATACACTCAAGTTTACTGGATGCCGCGTCAAGTCTGCTGCAAACTTGACAAGTATTCTTGGTAGGTATTAGTAGGATTCTCTGTATCGTGGGTGCCATGGACAACATACAGCGACAAAAACACTCACACACAGAGCGAGAACTGAAATTCAAACTCATCATTCGTGCATAAGTGTATCAGTGATACCTATATGAATAAAATATTTTGACTTTGAAATTTCCGCCTCGCTGGGAATCGAACATAGGACTCTTAACGCGGCGGTCCGGCATGGTAACCGTTGCGCCACACGGGTCGTCAATATTATACTTATTATCCCGAAAACCGCGGGTTAAGTCGCCGATAAGTAAATAAACAGTAAACAGTTGATTAGGTGTAAAGATTTAAGCCTCTAATAAAATTAAAAGAGTTTTTTGGAAAATACTATAATTACAATCACGCTCGAGAAAAATAAAAAAATAAACATACTAAAGAAAAAGTTAAAAAAGCCAATTAGTAAACGAATAACAACATTTCATGGGAAATATAGTGCGTATATTTATTATCCAATGATTTAATTCAAATCTTGATATATTCTGTCCGACTGAAAATCACACCTTGTGACCCTATTATCTCGTCAAATAGACACGCGAAGTTTTAGCACGTTTTAGTTCAGTTATATTGGGAACGTAGTACAATAATGTTTTTTTTTCGAATGGCGATTATTTTCGCCAAACGCTTATATTTTCTAAGTAAAAAACATAAGTTTTGCTACCGTAGAAGGCTCTAGAATGTGTTGTGTAATTAAACATTGACCTGTGTCCATTTTAAAGTTAACATGAGAGTTATTTTATTTAAATTGTAGGATGTAATAATGTAACAAAAAGAATCCACGCTACCCAGAGCAAGTAACTAATGCAATGAGAGCGTATAATGGAATCTACCAAAAATCGAAGGGGTGTGTCGTTGCATCATCCCCTAATTTGGTTTTTATTTTATTTCGCCCCCGAGCGGGGGCAGTGTGTGGAATTAGTCTTACCATATGCGCTCCTACTTGTATTACACTTGGCGTCGACTGTTCACTTTTGGTATGTGCGTTGCACCAGTAATATTAGTTGTTATAGGATGGAAAAAAAACTTGAAGATTATAAATTATATTATTAATGTAAACCTACATTTATTTTTCTGTGTAGTTTACTTTTTAGATGATTAAGAAAGTATTTGTTTCCTTGCTTTATAATTATAATTATTTACCAATTACTATAATTTCATACCATCGTTCAAAGATATTAAATTCTGTTTAAAAAATACTGGTTCAGAATACGATTAGCAGTAATGCCGTATTTACACATAATATCTTATATTATTGTACAACTGATTAGGTTAATGAAGACTTCTGAATTAAATCTAAATTAATAAATATTTTATAAAAAGTTGATAAGCAATTACGTTTTAAATAACTAAAAATTATGATTCATTCAATTCCTGAACATATTGTTATGCCTTTTAAGATGGAAAATATAATAATATATATTTACAAAATTAAGTATTTGTGAAAATTATTAAACACATTTTTACGGTAAATTTATTCTAAGAAAGTCACATTTTTGTATCAATGGTAAATTTTTGGTTACAAATTATATTCTATTATTTTATTTTATTTTATTCATCCCAACGTGTTGTCTAACCAACTTGTGTAACGCACACATTTTAGGGTGTACTTCAATGACGTAATCCGAGAATAGAACATGTGCGTGTAGCTTTAAATTTTGATCTAATACCGATTACCGGCACGCAGTGTGCAGATACTCTTTATTTAGGGTTAGAACTTTTGGTTTGTAAAGCACCTACTTATACCTATATATAACGTTGTCCACGTTATTTAATTCGTATGCTAACATCGTCGTGGAATAGCTAATGAAGATACAATACGGATATTGACACAAATTTTAACATTTAAGTGAAGAAGTCTGTATAAACAGTGTTCTTTTCGGGTATGCTATAGTTAGTATAATAACATAAAGTATAATATACTATGACGTTCACATTATATAATTTTCGTATGCTATAATATATAAACAAATAACCTAATTTCATGTGATCTAATGTTATATTTCATAAAATGTTATATTTCATTCATTTGCTCTAATGACATTTAGTACATTTATCGTTCGCTTCATATAATTTTTATACTGTAGATATAACTTTACTCTAGGGCATAACATACTCTAGGGGCATACGAGACTACGTGGAGTCGGTTTTGCGACGATTTGTTTATGTCACTAAGGTTAACATTTGCCAAAACGATAATTATTTGGAATTTTCCAAAAATATACAAAACAAAGTAGATTTCTAAATTACATTAAATATTACTTATATATGTTGAATATTATAGTACCTCATTTTATATTAAATGTATATTATTATAGTTCAAATGAGTATTTTATAAAATGTCCATTAAACCATGTAAAATTGGGAAATATGAAATTATACCAATAAATCATTATCATTATCTCAACTGATGATCACACTTTTTTTTGTATCATCATAATTATTTATGTTTTAATGGGTTTTAAGAAGATCCTTCCAATTCCTAGATTCCTAGTCAACTTCCCTCGTGGTGCACTCTTCTGAATTAAGGAAGAGGATCTACCAGCAAGGTACTGGCAGAAACATGCATTACTATCGATGAAATGACTACTCAAGTTCAATAAAATTTGACTATAAGAAGCAGGCTCCTCTTGTTTGAGGTTGCTGGGCTATTTATTATTTAATCCTGAGGACTATCATGCATGATTCCAGGGTTTTATCTGCTTGGCTAGTTTATTCTGCTACATTTTACTGGCAAATGTTTTTGTTTATGATCGAATCCATCACGCGTTAGCAACGCATCGGTGATATGCTTCAGGTGTTACTGATCTAAATCTAGAGAGGCGGGGTAAATGATGGCTCATTTGCTCGATTATAATCATAAATTAGAATTAACCCCCCCCCCCCCCCTCGACAGTTGTATTTAGGTACACTAAAAATAGCTGAGAACACTCGATTAAGTCAAGTTTTAGACAAAAAGACTAGATCAAAATTGGTTCATCCATTTGGTAGCTATCATACAATTCCACAGACAGGCTAACAGATACATAGATACAGAGACACATCAAACCTATAAAACCTTTTTTTTCGCCTGGGGTTAAAAAATATAGGTGTGCGTAAATATGATTTAGATATAGGTATTTAATTTTTTTAAAGTTCACTACACCAACATAACGTTTTTCTATCATTTTATCAACCACAGCACGCGTTACCGAATTCTAAAAACTTAAGAACTTCTATGAAGAATACCTATTAAACAAACCATTACCGATTTATATCGGTACACAATACAGGATATGCAAAAAACGCCCTTATCAGACAGCCATTACTTACGCGACATCATTACAACGTAGCCAAACATATGTTATCTACGGCACTTGATCACCGTACAACGTATTAAAGTCAAGAGACGTGTTTAATCTATAATGCGCCTTATCGCAATATTTTCCATTTCCGGGGTAAGGCCGGGAACGGCGGGAAAGCGCCAAGGGAAATAAGGAAGGCTGGGTTTCACTTTGTTGTTTTTTTCCGTGCCGGGAAAATTTTTCGTACTCTCTTCGTTTACACTTAGACCAGTTACCGGTGTTGCCCGATTGTTACCTGCATTCTCTGAATTAAATATAACGCGGGCAAAGGGTGAAACGTCTGGATTTGCATTTCGTTTGCAACAATGGCTGGGATTGGAGTTCGTTCTTGTTTAAGTTGGATTTGAAAATCAAGAAAAAGTGCGGTAGGTGCTTTGTAAATTGAGGTGCTTTGTAATGCTGCTGTATAATTCAGACGTTGATTCTTACTAGTGCTGATTGTACAATAGCTTTGTTTGTTATGTTAAATGGCGTGTAAAAAGTTAAAGGCTGTAATATAGTTGGATAATTATGGTACTTTATCACCCCATAATACATCGCTATTTATAATCAGATGGGATTGTCAAGCATTAACTTGTAGTCTTTTGTACTAGTAACCTTAAAAATTGTACTGATTCTTTGCTGTTATTTCTAATATGTAATCATGAATTAATCAAGTATAATTTCATAAATTTAGCTACCTCTTTGCAGATAAACATTGTGAAACAATTTAGTCTAAAATAATCACAAGGTAATATATTTTTGTCGTCGATAGCACTCAGATATCGGTGTCGGTAATTAGTTAATGTTCGCGCTCATCTTCGGTAATTTATTGAGACAGAGCACTTCCCCCTCCCCCCCTCCAATATAATCCTCCCCTCCAGGAGCCAACTCCCGGGAATTGTCGGCGGCGAAAAACTCAACCAAAATATTAATGCACCGACTAAGTATTGACGGAAAATTATACTAGGATCAAACAATTTTGAGATTTTTGATTGTTTCATAATTTTTAAATGTTTTTGTTTACGGTTTTCATTAGGTTTTAAAGAGGTTTCGTTTAAGTTACCGTTGTACCTAGTTACTTAATTTTTGCAATTAGTTTTTTTACCTTATTTTTTAAGAAACAAGTTTACATCCATATCTGATGGCAAATGACGTTGAAGTCTACTCTCTACTTTTGAGGATATTCACTACTTTTACAATGTATCTGATTTCTTTTTGTTTACTTGAAACTGATAATTGTATAATAAGCTTCGTTTGAATATCTTCATAGTAACGATGGTTCACGTAATTATAATAAGGAACAAAATAGGTGCACATAAAATGACTTGCGCTTGAGATGTAGGTATTTATTTTTTTATTTGGTATTTTTAGTTGGTCTTTGAACACAATATTTTCTTTACGTTTATGTTGAAAAAACACAAATAAATTTACGTTAAATTAAAGCCCAAATTAAAAACATTCATATCACATGACAACTGTCGAAATCACTGTAAGAAATAAAATAAAACATTTGTGTTCAAATTGTACTGATTTCCTTGTTGTTATATTGTGAACCCTAAAATATTTTGTATTGTGTTTTATTTTAAATTAAAATTAAAGTATCAATCAATCTTAGTCCTGCAAATTAACACAGCGCCTTCAATAGTCTCACGGTGGATTAATCAGGGATTGTTCGCTCTGCGGTGAAAAATTGTCGCCATCAGCGCGCCGGTGTAACTCGATGATGCATCGCCTCGCTGACTTCTATTTTAATTTTGTTCTTGTTTTAGAAAAACAATAATTAGATATTATTTATTTCAGTGGAATTTTGAATGCTGCTTGGTTGATCATTAACTGTTTATAAAACTGAATAATGAAAATTTATTTTACGACAAAATAAAATATATTAACTATTTTGTGTCTTGTTTATGTGACGAAAATTATTTATGTAATTTAGTACATAAATACATACATAATTATCAATTGAGGCCATCAGTCATCTTACTGAATATTAACCAAGTCTTAGTACCTAGCTAGTAAGAATATTAAGTAAGATGTTTTTGACATCATTGATTTTTAATACGGGTGCAAAAATATCTTCTGTCTGAAAAATTATTGTAAAAATTTAACTAGGAGATTCCATAATATACATACGGCGACGCTTGTGGTAGACGTAACCGCTATGTCACGCTAATAAAATTACACCGTTAGCTTTTATAAGGGAAAAAGAAAATGGCGAATACCATGGGTCCAAAGCAACGGTTAACTTCATAAAAACTTCCATCACACCATACCAGGGCATGGAAAGCCATACTTTTCCCATAATAACTTCGCATCTCGGTTCGCGCGCCGTGATTGGCTCAATCCCCATGGGGCTAGAACTTCGTCAGCAAATGAGCAGTGAGCTAACACGATAATAATTTATAAGACAACCGGTATTATTTATTGCTGACGTCATAATACCTGATGAATTTTGTTCCGTCAGGTGAGTCACGGGCCATAACGTTGGATTGCATGCATGATGAAATATTGGAGGAAACAGATGAACAAGTAAAAAGTAAGATAAGATATATAGGTACAGTTCGAGTGTATTAGGTACTATAATCACTAGTGTACTGTTATACGACGTGTTCCTGAGGTTGAGGTTGCAGTAATACCTGTGTCATTTTTCACTATGGATTCATTACTGATATTTTTTCATTTTCATACAAACTAAACACTTGAATGTAAATTACCTAATGTGTAATCTCCTTACGCAAGCTGGCAATGTCGCATTATGATAGCTAGTTGTTATCGTAAGACCTTCGGGTGGCTTGAAAACTTCCAACACTTTGGTTAGTTACTAATCCTTCCACTAATCCGCACTAGAACAGCGTGGTGCTGTATGTTCTAGGCCTCCTCAAGAGGCCAAGAGACCCGTCTTCAGTTGTGAGCCATAAATGGATTGATTCCAAATGTATTTATTTTTTGACAAAATATTTTTATGAAGCTAGATTAAAAAGCAGTAGGTAAAAATAAAGTATACGTAAGGACTTGAATTTAAAATATTTAAAAGATTTGTAGACAATTTTACATATGTTATACAATATACGAGTATACCTCTATGTAAATACGTACCTAAACTAATTTACTTTACAAAGGATCAACGCAAGCGCGAAACTTAAACAACATTTACATTGCGACTGAGAAAAACATATCACTCCCCTCCTGGTACGTTACAGAAATAAATAAGTACGGAGAAAACGTGAAGAAGATATATGGTGTGGCGAGGGAATACAATTCTGGATAGCGAAGGTCGTTCCCGTTAGTATAAATGTAAGTAAATTTGAATAAAACATAGCCGGATCACCGACCGCGAGCCCGCTTTGTTTTAATAAAAACAACTGGATACAAGTAGGTATACAACTCGTGCAGTATTCACGTTTCAGGCACGTCTCACGCACCACTTTACGGAGTGGAAACTGAGGTTTTCTCAGTTTCGTCTTGAACTCAAAGGTCGGTCCTTTCAGAGGGAATTTTGTTCTACGAAGTGTAGAAGGCTTGTAGCACATGATACGTATATAATAGTCGCACTACACTGCTCCAGTGAGTATCAGTGGCCAGACGATTCAAACGTTCGCCTAGTAGTGTCTGAATCACGAAATTCACGAATGAAACGTTTTTAAGCAGTAATTTGCCACATTAAATAAAATTCAGTTTTTACTTAATAAATACTTATTGCAAGGATATTAAGTACAATAAAAAGATGATTTATTGTTAGTGTTAAAAAAGGTTTTGTTTCTGCAAAGCCTTTGATTCATATAGCTTATCATACAACAATTTCAAATTCCGTTACAATTTACAAAAACCGTTACAATTTCAAATTATCTTAGGTTAGCTGTTGTCATAAGTGTCAAAATGACTTTAATAAACTTACACACTTCGGTATTATAATAATATATCCGTAGGTAAAGGTATATTATAACGATTGTAATTTGACGTATTAAACCTAGTGGCTAGTCTACCTATAGTAAATTTATACTTTTCGTAATTAAAAAAGGCTCGTGACAAAAAGCCATTGAGACACGCATTAGATAAAGAGATTACGCACTTTGTTTTTGCTAGTACTCAGAAGGTACGGCATTGTACGGTTGACAAAAAAATTGTGTCTAAAACAATACAACTTAAAAAAATTATTAAAAGCGACCAAGTGTGAATATTCATGCAACGGGGATTCCGTGCAAATACAAAAATTTTATTGTAATATAATATGTGTGCAATCGCCACCGTATTGCAATTTGCAAACTTGTGGGGTTTTCAACAGCAAAACTTGTATTCGCTTTCCTTTAATCAGTTTCGTTTTGGGTTCATTGCATGTATTCGTGTAAGCTCAACTTGTCCTTGAGCGGTTTTTATTATTTCTTATCTTACGTAACCATTCCTATAATTGTACTATAATAGTATAATTTATGCATTCTTTAAAATAGAGAAGTTGCAAAATTATAAAAAATATTATCTACTTAGTAACTTGTAACATTATTTGACCTTTTAGATGAGTATTTTTATTTCATGTTCAAACTGTTAATAATAATTAACTATAACATAATAAAGTCCTGATAAATATGAATGATTAGAATGTTATTAAAGAATGAATTCCATATAATTATGAATGAATGAATGAAGTGCCATTACAATAAAAAAGTAGACGTCATTAGTCTAAAATAACCCAAAACAAAAAAATCTTAGTGTATTTGCTATCCCTCCTCGCGTCTACACGGTACGTGGTACATATGTCTGACAGTATAATATATAAAACAGAAGGGTTAAGTACACTCAGTTGTAATCTGCCACGAGACAACCATCTATCTACGCTTGAATTTATTTTAATTAAAACCACCTATTTATTTTGGTTGTAATTAATACCCTAACTTTAGACTGTATTCGTAATTTAGGAGAGTGTATTAGTATCGAACTAAGCCATTTTTTGAGGTTTACCGAAAATATGTTTAAGTTGGTCACTAACTAATTAAAATTAACTATTTATTTTGGTTGTAATTAATACCCTAACTTTAGATTGTATTTGTAATTTAGGAGAGTGTATTAGTATCGAACTAAGCCATTTTTTTGTGGTTTACCGAAAATATGTTTAAGTTGGCCACTCACTAATTAAAATCAACTATTTATTTTGGTTGTAATTAATACCCTAACTTTAGACCGTATTCGTAATTTAGGAGAGTGTATTAGTATCGAACTAAGCCATTTTTTTGTGGTTTACCGAAAATATTTTTAAGTTGGCCACTAACTAATTAAAATTAACTATTTATTTTGGTTGTAATTAATACCCTAAGTTTAGAATGTATTCGTAATTTAGGTGAGTGTATTTGTATCGAATTAAGCCATTTTTTGTGGTTTACTGAAAATATGTTGCCACTATTTCCTCATACAGTCACTGGAGCAGCGTGATGGAGTAGTCTTTTGGCTTCAATAAAGAGAAGACGCCCATAGCAGTAATGGGTCATCAGTGGGTTGAGTTAATAAGTAGCTATTTACTAGTTTTCAGTTTAGTAATTGCTAGAACTCTGTCCGTGGTCTTTTCCGCGTTTTCCGAGATAATGAGTATCCTATGGATAGTACCTCTTAGTAAACGGTCCGAACTGAAAATCAGTGCCGTTTTTATTGCGGCTTTTGCTGAGTTCGGTCCTTTTACGGCTTTGTACTGCAGCACTTCCCCCTTTTTTCCCTTTTTTTCCTTTAAAATAGTTCACTTAATTGTTGTAATATTTTATTGATCTTTTGTTTCTATTTTTTTTTCCATTTATTTACATAATTTGTTCTTTTTTTCTTTTAGAATATTTAAATTTTTTTTTGCTAACGTGTTGCTGTGCTTTCAAAAGCCGTGATAAAGTTTTTTTCATTTCATTTCATTTCTATATCTTATCAAGTCCAGATCATGGTCATGTGTCATGTTTCATGAAAATCTGTTTTGTAGTTCTTGTTTGAAAGAGTAAGCCATACACGATCTAGTATACTTGTCAAGTTTGCAGCGGACTCCACGTTTTAAGTCAATCAGACAAAATTTTCAGTCTTACCACCCTTTTTTGAAAATTAATTTTCAAAAATTTTATTTGTGTTACGGAATTTTGTATTCAATTTCAATCATTTGTAAAACTATCACAAGTGACAGCCACCTAAAATAGAATACCGTGTCGTACAAACGGTAATATAAAATAATAATATATTACACAAAGGGTCCGTCCTTCAAGGCACGAGGACTCAAAAGGGTGTTAAAACAAATGTCATATGTTTATGGGATTTCCATGTTATGTTAATGCGAATATACGGACGACTTTTATTCAGTGTCATTTTATGTGCATAAATATTTAATTAATTTACTTATAAAATTTTCAATCCGAGGAACTTTAACACAGATGATTTATTTATTTATTCTTTATTGTACCTTAAAAATAAAAGATACAATAGGCGGACTTAATGCTAAAAGCATTCTCTGCCATTTAACCGGCAGTGGGAGAACAAAGAAAGCGGTAGCAAAAACAAAGAGGAAAAAAAATTATGTCCTTAAATTGTATTTACCATATCTTTATTCTTAAAAGTACAATCGTGAAATCCTGTGATTAGTTTGTGACAAATAAAATCAAAAACAGTGCCGAGTATAGTATGTAAAGATTTCGTTAGTGTATGGTTTAGTGAAATGCAAGAGAAACGTTTGAGACGGTAGTTACATACTCGTAGGATAGTCTGTCGGAGATCAGTCAAACACCGATATAAACTCTTATGAAACTAATATTATGAAATAGTTTAAAGCGTTGCTGCTGTCGTTGTTGCTTTTATTTAATTTTTTATTAAAGTATAAAGACATTTGCATGTTAATTGCAATGCAAGCATGTTATGTACAAGACATTCTCTATCAGTCAAGCTCTGAGTAGTTTGCTAAAAACGAAAATCATACATTTTTAGTCTACGAAAACAATATGAATACAATGTAAATTAGCTCTAATGGTCTGCTAACTAGTATTCAATCACTGCAATGCAATGAACGATAAACTGAATTACGATGCGGCCAACATAGTGCTGTGTGCACACTGCAAGCCGCTAAACGCTAACCCGATCAGACATAATTTGCGACCAATTAGAATAATGCTCCCCGGCCCGTGACGTGTGCACGACGTGTGTGGACAGGGAAACTGTAGAGTTGCACATTGAGTTTCAAAATTCAAAATAATCTATTCATATAGGTTTCACTGAAACACTTATGTACGACATTTTTTGGCTTTTCGGAAAGGTGATTTGTCATGAAGAAGAAGAAAAGTCGTAAAGAAACTTCTCAGCACATCTTTTAAAAATAAAAATACATAGGTATTATATTTATTACAAAAAAATATCACTAACTTGAATGGAACTGGTAGCAGAGCTGGTCATTTCCATGCGTCTTCGTCATTTAATAAAAATTTTCATTTTAGGTAACCATTATCCATAGATTGCTATTTCTAAATCCAATAGAAATAAAATAATCAACATAAACGTGAACAACAACAACAACAGTATTAAACTATTAAAAGTTTAAAAAATCAAATTAAAGTTAAAATATCTATCTTAATTTTGCGGTCGATAATTGTAGCAAAGTAAGACATCAAGTGTGAAGTATTCTAGTTTTTAAAAATTTGCGAAAATAGATAGTAACTACATATTATATCAATATATCGTGTGATATAGCTACAAAAATATGAATACTTATTACATAATTATAATAGTGATGCCTTCTGTTAATAAAATTCAGCAAAGTCATGGAATATAGCAACCAAAATGGCCAAAGCTATTCTATATATTTCGTTACTCGTTAATAAATGTTTGGGGATGCGTTTGTCTAGCGGTGCAGCGGTGGGATGTCAATGTCGCCGATGTAGACTAACGTGTCTATTTACGCACGTGGACTCTGTGCCTATGGCTCTAGTTCGTCGATGTGTAAATGGCCTTATACATGTGTTTAGATGCGGTATATGTATATAGAAAATATAAGTATCCAGATACACACTTCTTCCTAATAACAATATTGTTTGCTTATTGCCTGTAGTTTTTTTGTAATAGTGCTATTTTTTTGTTAACAAAAAATTCAGGGTCCAACTTATTGTAAGGACAATAAATAGTTTAAGACTTTCACGTTCACATAACTATGAGTATTTATTTTAATGTCTTCATATAATGGGCGTATTAGGTATTTATTTTACACTACAGTTATGAAGGTTTTTTTTGTTTTTTCTTTATTGATTGCCTTTTCAGTTAATAGAATAAATATGGTTTTAATTATTTTATTAACCTAAAAATCATCTTGCTCGGTAGCAAGCGATCTATTGCGAATAGTGGCAACCCTAAGCCATGCTTTGATATGCATGCATGCACTATTGATGTATGTCACTGTCCATGCCACCATGCGGTTTGACTGCGAGACCATTATCCAACTTAACTGTATTACGACTACTTATACTGATTACTTTTAGTGATTAATTTTCAAGTGCAAAATCAAAGTGTGGAGTACCTAATGTAACCCACATTAGGTATAAAATAAACATAGTATTTCAGTCGTCATGACTTCGTGAATTTTTTTTTAAATTGTGGAAGGTATAAAAATTTTACTTACTTCTTATGTAAATAAAAGAAAAAATAAAATTAATTTGAAGAATATATTATTTGGCAGTAAATTTTTTTCTATATAACAAAGTGTAATAATTTTGTTAGCTTTCGTTGTTTTCAACAAACATCTTTATATGATCCGTGATTATAGAACTGATTATAACAAAAAACTGATGTAGAATGCAGCAAAAAATAAAAAAAATCATTAATAATTTTAATATAAGGAAGTTAGAGGGCCCGCTAGTAAATTCGCATTCAAAAAAAGGTTACAGGCTTACCTGCTAGAACGTCGTTCTTAACTTAGTGTCATCATTTATATTCGTGTGGCTGTGGCTGCAACCCATTAATGGCCCACTACTGGGCACGGGTCTCTCCTCTTGAGGAGGCCTAGAGCATACTCCACCACGCTGCTCCAGTGCGGATTGGTGGAGGGGTTAGTGGCCAACCCGAGTGTCGGAAGTTTTCAAACCGCCCCAGGGCGTCCGACATGGCTTAACGACTGTTATCATATGATAACAACCGGGACCGACGGCTTTACGTGCCCTCCGAAGCACGGAAACGCTCAAGAATTTTTGCCACTAGCGGTCACCCATCCAACTACCGACCGCGCCCGCTGTTGCTTAACTTTGTCGATCACTTAGGATCGACGCAAGCCGCTGGGCTATGAGCGCTTCCGCTATACCGCGATATTCGTGTATTATTTATTATATTATTTATTTATATAAATATATTTTTTATGTATCTGTATATATGTATTTATTCTAATATGTTAATATATATGTATTATATTATTATATATCCTTTTTTTATATACCGCTCATCGGGTTTTTCTGTTTGGCCTAATGGTTAGCTGGTAGAGAATGCAATAGCATTAAGCTCGCCATTTGTACTTCAATATTTTATATTGTGGTCAATAAAGTATACATAAATAAATAAATAAATAAATATAATATAATAATAAATTAAAACTTGGGAATTGTGGCATAACATATTACTATTTACTTGACTACTATACCTTAAGGCACAGAATACATACATAATAGTACATAATTGTGTGTACTATTAGGCTGTATTGTGTTAGGTAAGTGTATCCTATGCCTTAAGGTATAGATAACGTATATTTGTTACACATAGATCTAGTAAACTATCCAACCTGTAGCTGTCTATTAATAGATATGAAATGCGCGTTAATTTGGCGAGGCGTGTCAGAGTCCCATCGGGACCACATAAGACATTGTCACTACATTAATTGTCCAGTATTACTGTACCATTGATGTATGTATTAGGAAATTGGAAATGTAGCACAGTGTATATGTACAAATGAGTAGGTATATATATTTTAATAATGTAATAAAACATAATATTTTATTTTACTTTGTCGGTGGGATAAATATGTGTAGGACTCTGTCCTACGTTTCGAACAGATAATCGTATGGATGGACATGAAAAAATATAGGGATTCCTTTTTGACAGAGGCTTTTGAATTAGGCGTATCAATTGTATGGGGCCCCCAGCCTACAGGGGCCCGACTAGAAGCTCAAAGGTGCCCCCATTAGTGGCCAAACAAACGCCATTTTATCGACGTACTTTGCTAGACCGCTTCTGTTGGCGCCCGACAAAAATGCACGACATATAGGTAGGTGCTGAATCTAAAATTACGTTTACGATGCCAAAAAGAATATCGTCAGGGGTATAATCGTGAAGGCATAAACAACCCATACCTTTACATTACTTCGTCCACATGTCAGGGGTTCGTAACATACCCTTGTCAATCTTCGGCTAATTTATGCCCGCATTTGTTTAACCTAAAAACGTTTAAATGCGCCGATTTACGGCCCCTGTCCAAACTTTTTCCGACATATTGCCTTTCTTGCTACGTTTTCGGAAAGGGACTACAGTTTTGCTGTTTTGCAAACTTTTCTTTCACGGGATAGACCGACACGTGTCGTGAAATTGTATGGTTTTATATCTACTTATTTGATCAAAAAGTTTTTAAATGCAACAATTTATTAGCTATCTTTAGTATCCATCAGTTTTCGAATAACTTTTGTACAATCCTACAATCTTAACATTAATTTGAGAAGACAAGCAATCAGAGTCAACTTCCTTTTAAATAGGTACCTACATATAGTCATCAGTTTTTTACCATAGGCCAGTTTTTTACCATAGGCCAATTTTTTACCATATAATGTTACCTAACATTACAGAATCTTTGTATTTTTTGCCAGGTATGAATATACATATATATATATCGATAAATTATTAAGACGTTATTGATAAGCCTTTGCTAAACCACAATTATATCGTGAATTCTTAACACAAAAACAGTTTTCTTAATGCCAAAATAATATACAATGTTAAAAATGACTTTGATCATGACATTCTTGATCATAAAAACTATTACTAGGTGGTATGTTGGACTAAAAGCAGATTTTTCAGGTTGGCATCCTGGAAAATCAGGTTTTTACTCCGTACTATCGATTTTAATATTGCTTACTGGCAATAATAATGAGGCTTAAACAGGCTTTATGTCTGATATAATGAGACCATAAATAAGGCTGATAAAGTAACGTCCACATGCGTTATTATTTACCGCGCACAAAACGCGACAAATGGGACATGCCGCATGCATTGTCGCGATTGGCGGGAATTCGTCGCTGATATTTATGATCTCCGAATACATTCAGCTACGAAACGATGGGATGATGAATTTTTAAGTTTTTTAGTTTTGATTGAAAAACAGATATTTTATCCTATATAATTATATTTTATTTCAAAACAAGGTCTACCTGTGTGCTAAATTTCATGAAAATCCGTGTATTAGTTTTTGCGTGAATGTGTAACAAACATCCACACATAATCACAAATATTTAAAATTTATAATATACGTAGAATATTTATATAAGAATTTAAATTACTATGCTAAAGTATAACCCTATATGGAAAAGTTTTCCGTTAAGTGTTCCACAAAAATTTAGAGGTTGTTGAATAGTGTTTGTCCAATAAATTACGGCAAGCTTCGAAAAGTTACCTGAAGACGGATCACGTGACATTGAATAAACAATTTCGACCAATCACAGGCCTGATTAACGTTGACCTTAAGACTTGTAGCCTCTCGTAAGATGTCAGTGTGCAACTTCGACCAATGGTAGGGCGCAGATATTCATACAATGTCACGTGATCTATCTTCATGTACCTCTTCAAACCTTGCCACCCAGTGTATAAAGTTCTTAAATGAATCCAGTCTACACGTTTTCCAAATCACTTTCAATGTTATTCATCAGTCTCATTCCTAGCTACACATCATTCATTAGTCCTGGTCATCGCACGAGTAAACCGAACAGAGCGCACAATTTATGCGCGGGTAATTAAACATATCATGTTAATTGCATCGCCTCTATCCGTCTATAGGCCTATAGATACATTGTCAGTACGTTGCTACACTATAATGCTAGGACATGAATAGCTCATTTCGTCGAATAATATAAAGAAATGATAAATACTCGTAAATGCAAGATTTCCTGTATTGCTGGTGGTGAAGATATTACAGAAAACTGAGATCTTTACTACTTTTTTTACACAAATAATTAATGCTTGACCACAGTACCACCTTATGGCAAGTGGAGATGTGGTCCAAGTTGGTGAGCACATTAACATATTAAAAGCCTATTCACTCTTTTCTTGAAGACATCCACGTCATAGACAGGCGGGAACGCCGACGCAGGGAGGTCATTCCAGTCCTTGGAGGTGTATTTACTACGCTCTAAGCTCTACGACGCTCTACGCGACTACGGTCCAAGCGAAGGGTCGCAGGTTTGATTTAATTGTAATTACTTGTGACAGTTGATGTTCGTTTCATAATAATCTTTGTGCTTTTTGACATCTCATTTGGCAAAAGGGAAATCTATAACACCTAAAGTACAGGAAATCAAATCCAGGCCTGTTGCTGAGTGAATGTTATTAATTGATATTCGATATAATTTTTATACATAACAATTATTAAGTGGTATGCATTACTTCCATTGTGAAGCAGTGATAGCCTAGTGGTTAGAACGTTGGTCTCCCGAACGCGGGGGCCCGGGTTCAAATCCTGGCACGCACCTCTAATTTTCAAATATTATGTGCGTATTACAAGTTAATTTATCACTTGCTTCGGTGAAGGAAAACATCGTGAGGAAACCTGCACACCTGAGAGTTCCCCATAATGTTCTCAAAGGTGTGTGAAGTCTACCAATCTGCACTTGGCCAGCGTGGTAGACTATGGCCTGTACCCCTCACATTGTGAGAGGAGACCCCGAGCCCAGCAGTGGGACAATTATGGGTTGTTGCTTTGCTTTTTTTTATGCATTACTTCCTAGTAGGTAAAACAAGTTTGGTTAAAACTGTCAATTGTAAGAATCATGTAGTAGTTAGTGGATATTATACCGAAAATTATTTCGCCGCTATAAAATAGTTAGGCGTGACCGAATGAACAGCATAATATAATACTTAATGAGGCAAATATGGAGGCTTTGTATCATTATAACCCACATTAAACATAATATCTCCCAGCGGATTTCGTTTAAACTATTCGCAGGTACGTAATGCAGAAAATTTGGCCAATAAGAGCCATTATACCAAAATTTTCCTCATTTACGATACTCGCTCAATTTACCAATAAATGCTACAAATTGAAATATTGTACGGTTAATGTAACGATTCGGAAACTAGTTTAAATTTGAAGCCCTTGCTGATTGAATTTGAAGTGTGCATCTGGATTGAGAGCCCACTTTTTTTTGGTGTAACGAATTGAAATTTATAGGGGATTTAGTTAAAATTAGTTAAAAATTAAAACAAACACATAAATTTCTTAAACGTGAATTAAAGATGTTATGGGCAAATGTTTAGGGCCCTCAGTTCAGGTGCCTACAGAAAGTGACATGGCATAAATCTCAGAAAGTACTATCTCTGTATCAATAATTTTTATTCTGGAATTTGGTTAAGAATTTCTTAAAATGATTTATGTCATTCTCTTCTTCGCTAGAGAGTATCGCAGTTTTACTGGGGCCATCAATCCAGACGTTTATGAATTGAGGGCCCAGGTTTAAAAGAAGAAATACATAAATGTGCCTTGAATACCCCCTAGATAACATCCCTATGAATTAGTTTAAAAATAGAATAGTGAAAAAAGTAACGGCTTAAAGGTAAAAGGTTCGGCTAGGTGCAACCTCTTAGTTTGAAATGAATTATCTGAAAAGTTTTTACTAATTTTTAACTAAAATTTTACATACGGGTTTTTGTTCAAAATGCCATAATTTATGAGAAAATCAACTTTACTTTTTTAATAGGAACAAATTTTGTTCCTGATTCCAGAATAGGAAGTTATGATTTTGTTGTTGTAAAAGTTATGATTTTATTGCTTTTTATACTACAAGGTATCTGAAATAAAATTTGTCTTTAGATTTTTTTATTACTAGTAGAGCAACTGAAATAAGGAACAAAACCAAAGTTACCGATATACTTACTCGAATTGACCACTTGAAATGGCGTTGGACAGGTCACATGCTACTGTGCAAGACAGAAAAATGGAGCAAGCAGGCAACACTCTGGTACCCAAGAGATGGAAGAAGACAACGGGGACGTCCATTAAGAAGATGGGAAGATGACTTTCGTCTTGTCTTGGGACCGTACTGGACCAGAGTGGCAAATGACAGAGCGGAATGGAAGCAGTTGGAGGAGGCCTAAGTCTAAAGACACACCGAACTGAGGGACATTTTATAATAACATAATGTACATAAATACAACTACAATTCAGACACTTTACCAGTCGGAATAAAAAAGGCTATATTATTATTATATAGTAGAGCAATGAGGAATGACAATTCCTTCTCGTGCCACTGGTGGAACAAGTTGGTGGTACGACGAGGAAGAAGCGAAATAATTAAGTTAGTTTTGTATAATAAATTGAAAACATCTTATTTATTGCACTTCTGTACTGTAATTTATTAATTATAAAACTTTTCCCTAAACGTTGTTAGAGATTTGGGAACGCGTCTCACCCCGCGCGTCCCGCCCTGAGAGGTCTAAACTAAACGGCTTGGCCGACTGTATGAAAGACCAGTCTATACTTTGCTAGCACTATATTACTGACCGGCGACAGTCCGATGCCAAGCCAATCCAATGCCAAGCGGTTAAATCTATGGGGACCGACGAATCAGACTGGCTCTGAGGCTTAGCAATATTGGACAAGTACGGGACTAGATTAATTCGTTTCGTAACTTCGTTCTTCAATGTCTAGGATAGAGACGTAAAGTTTTAATGTCATTTATCGATGTATATGTCACTGAAAAGGAATACTTATAATTTTAAAACCAATTGACCTGAGTGAGTTAGAGAAGTGTTGTTATTTTTATACCTGAATATGTTTTTTTATAATTCTTATGATAAATGAGTCGTGATTCAAAGTTAATATTTTTTTTACGATAGAAAATTTTCTCATGAAATGTCGCCTTTGCCGATATCAACTTTTGCATAAAGATTAGTAGACTCACTAGTTCACTATTAGAGAATGCTGTTAGTTTTAGGTACTATCCGAAATATAACAAAGAATCTAAAACAATGTCAATGTGTGGATTTTAAGAAGATAACAACTGATGTTTGGCAAAAGATGTTGACCGAATAAACACAATAATAAACTCGCTATGATATTCCGCGGCGATTTCAAGCGACAAAATCCTCAAGCCAAAAAATTATGCATGAAGCAATGTTATTCAATGAGGTGCACAAATTCCCGTACACCCTACATCTTGTTGAATATTTAACGCAGCCAATGTCTCGCCAGGATGAAATTCATTACAACAGCGCGTAAAAATGCCTCCCCTCTTTTGTTTAAACACAAAATCACAATAAACTTGTTCTTGTAATAGCCTATGCATTTTGAGGAGACTGTAAAAATCCCCGCACATTTTGCTACTTCCTTAATCTGAGAAAGCTATTTTTTGTATGTATAAAACGCTATTGAAAGTTGCAGTTAGCGAATGAGCTAAAACATTCAGTGGGTATATTTTTACATGTATAAATATATTTTTTTAATATTTGTCCACCATTTTTTTGTAAACAAATTTTCTCTTGCTTTGTGTTACAAAATAATGTAAGGGCTCTTTAATACCTTTGTTTTAGTTGAACCGATTTTAAGCATTTCAATTTTTTCACCTCTTCCGCAGGTAGTCCGGATTCTAGGCGATATTATTACTATAAATAAATCAAACGAAAAAAAAAACTTTTTAGTATGGTTAGCAATGATATAGTTGGCACAATTTCAAACTTGAATATAATATTTTCGTGCATAACTCGGCGCTCCTTGCAAAACTTTTCGCCCCTTATTAGCGAAGCCAACAACTATAACTAATCTAATTCCTTGTCGGATCATATCCTGAGGGAAGCCTTGGGATGAGGAGCAAAGTTGTCGCTAACGTAATTAGAGAGACAGATTAGTTTCGGTCAGAAGTGGTCTGAGTTACTTAGTTACCTGGCCACTGCGGATTGCTATTAATTTTAGGTTCTCCGCTTAGTTTGAATATTAGATTGGTCTGCATTATTTATTTATGAATAATATATATTCATGTACTTAAGATAAATAAAATTTTGCAAGTATTCTGTTGTATAACAGATTTCTTGGACATAAATATTTCTTCGGGTGCAAATCAGATTCACACTTTCACATTTCGGTACCCTATTTATTTATCTTTTTATTTTTATTATCTAACCATCATCGAAAGCATTAAAAGCATTATATTCGCTCTTTATAAATCCTTAGTTGTAATAGCAATAATAATCTTGAAGAAAGTGTTATACTTACCAAATAATTTCAATTTTCTTTCAACTTTCAAGTAACAATATTTTATTGAAGTCAAAATCTTAAGTCAAGTATAATATTACATGTAATAATAAAATTTTCATAAAAACCGGATACCCATTAAAACCGATCGCGACCCGGTCAAAGGGTCGCTCCTCAAATATTCAGGAATCGACAACTCCAAACATCGGTCCCCATATAATTACAGCCCTTACCAACCAGATAATGTCCTCCTTAAACATTAAAGACGGTCGGAATATGCTTGGTATTGGAAATTTCTATCAATTTTATAGACATAAGTAGGATATTTGATTTGAAATCTCCCAAGACCAACAGCAATACTTAGATTTTTATCACGTATGTCTGATGAGCGTATAAAGGTTTTTATTTCCTATTTTGATTTTGTGACACTAGTATAAGTATTTTATTTAATTTGGCTGTTAACGGTGGAGTATTTATTTAGTAAGTCATAAATAAGATACCTTAGAATAATTATGTTTCATAAAAAATATAAAACTTAGGTATAACTGCAGATATATAATACTAAAACTTAATTCAGTCTTAGTTATACTGTTACATTAAAGAGAAAGGTTTGAGCTTGTCCAGAGCAAGCTTTTTATGAAATAGGTACATGTCTGGTAGCCTGGTTCAACTTCTATTCTCTTCTCAAATATGGCTACAGTTATTCCTCTTTTTTAAAAGTATGATTTCTGTACTCACGGCTTTGTTCCCCAGGGAACGTCATCTGAGGTAGCCAGTAACTACATGCTTGTTAACTCGTCTCATATATTATGAACTTGTGTCAAATGTATCTCGCTTACCTCTGTACAGGATGATACGAAACCTAATCTGCATTTTGTTAACCAAGTTTGTGTTTTGGCAGGTATAAACAAAATATTTATAACAATTGATTCATCAACAAACCATCAGAAAATAAAAATATTAAATTGCATGAAGTTCTATTCCTAATAATTGTGTACAAATACTATTTTAACTAGAATAAGTAACCAGTTTCAAATTTCAATCAAACAAAGCATTGCTGTAAGGTTAGCCGCCATTTCAGAATGCTCCTTATCCTTTCTAGAATCAACAATGAAATTATTTTGTCGGTATAACGAACAAACCGGGTAATAAATTTTAATCAAAATTAAGTCAGTAGTTTTTGCGTGAGAGATTCATCCATAAAAACATCAAAACAAACTATCAAATTCAAAATATTAGTAGGATATATTTTATTACACCCTATATGTTAAGGGTGGGTTATCTGTTGGTAAAATAAAGGCCGAATGTCGTCCGTCGCGACCTATTGGGAGTTACTTATTTAACTTCGCACAGAACTATCTCCGCTCCGATATTTGCATGCCCACAGTGCTGTAACTACTTCGCAATGTAGACTCTGCATTCATGAGGACTAAAAATGTAGGTAGGTATGGGATTTGCTTGCCGATTCAGTACTTGGTAATGTGTTTTGGTTGAAGTGTCTATTATATTGTACAATGTATGTGGTCTAATAATTTGATAAGACTCTACTTTTAATTTAAATGTTGTGTTAGCGTGATTAAATTGTATTATGCTAGTAAATAGTTGTGTGTAATGTTTCTCATATTTTTATTAGGTTTTTTTATTTATTTAATTATCAATGAATGTAAACTTATTTATTTTGATCCAATTTTCTGTCGAAGATGCATGTAAGTAGTAATTTTTTTAAAGAGCCATCAAAATGTATTCTTGCGTTTGTTTTTCTTTCTTCAGAACAACGTGCAAATTCAATTTTTTTGAGGACTTTTGTATTTTTTTTCTGAACAATAGACACACAAAAACCTGAGAACATATTTTTAACGTTTAAAAACCCGAGTACAAATAAAACTTGTAACAAAAGTTGTACCGTGCCTACCCAGCTTCCCTACAGTAAACACACCTTTCCGACTGTGTACAAAGAAAAGATGATTTGTCAAAATAAATTAAGCATAAGACAGTCGCCGGCGAGTCGTCACAACGTTCTCAAATATTTACATCGGGGCTACCGAAAGTTACCAATGGTAATGTACTCAACCTTTTGCTATGGGGCTCAAAAGTTTGATTCTTTAGTTTAGGAATTTGACGCGGAATTTTAAACTGTTCGGAGGAAGTGTAGTTACGTAGTAGTTGAGTTGGTATTTATAATTATATCAGTTAGATTTAAGGTTACCTGCAGCGAAACAACAAAAATATGAAATAATTGAAATGATTAAACAATTTATAGAATAATTCTGGAACTTACATCATGGATAATTAAGAAAGAAAAATATAAAAGTAGATCTTAGATTACAAATTACATTAAATATTTGTAAATAATATAATAGCATTAATTTAGGTAGGTATACACCTTAATCAGAATATAATAGCACTTTTAGCAGTAATATTATAATATATAAAATCTTCCACGAAGTTAATTTTACTTGCATGTTTTTGCAATTGAACGTCCTACCGCTCGTGAACCGAGTTATAAGGGCACGCTCAAATCTCATGTGGGTACCCGCTAACAATCCATCATCGTTGGCGTCGGCTACCGTAATAATGTTCTTTCAGAATGCCAAATATAATAGATACAGTAGCAACTTCGCCAAAGGTGATAGAATACAGATATACATAATAGATATTAAGTAAATACATACACTAGGTGGCGTTAATGTAGGTAAGGTTGATTAAGCGATAACTTCTATTATATTCTATTATATATATTTTAAATAGGAAAACTTATAATTACCTATAATTAAACTTGAGCCATGAATTTTGACGACCCTGTAGCCTAGTTGGTAGCGACCCTGCCTGCGAAGTGAGGGGTCCCGGGTTCGATTCCCGGCCGGGACAGATATTATGTGACAGATAAACTCTGATCGCCATTTGTACCGTAATATTTTTATTGTGATCAATAAAGGTTAAATATATAAATATTTGTGCTCAGGTCATGGGTATATATGTGATGTATATGTGTCGTCCATGCCACCCGCGACACAGGTACAAGCCAGTGAATATATTCCACAAACGCGGTAGCTAAAATGTATTCCAGAAATCAGTAAGGGCTGGTAATTTCTTTTTTAATGGAAGTGTAATTTATAGAATAAATAAGTTTTATCCTCATTGTTATAATAATATTCATGTAAAAATGTAAAGATGCATACTTAACTAAACACTAGAGGCTTTATTCCAGTTAACCTAATAATTTGCAAGTTGCAGAATACAAAGATTGAATAAGTAGGGTCTCTACTTTTCATAACAAAATTTAGTTAAGGAAATTGGTTGCTTATTAGTCATAACTAAATAACCACAAATATTTAAATAGTGATTGATGTGGCAAGCTAAAAATAAAAATTTGTTTCACATGAAAATATCATTTGTACGACGTATGAAAAATGTATCTCACTTCATTTTGATATCAAATCCCGGGGGTTTTATGGAACAAACCTCTTCTCACATATCATCCCTAGATGGCACTCGTATTCATCTGTGGATGCACGTACACTTAATATTCATTAATGGTGTTCAGATGATCACTACTCTGTGTGAGTTCACTACTGTGAACATAATGTTCTAGAGTATTCCGCTTCGACAGCGCACGATAATTTGAGTGCCTTTTTGTTTAGCATATCTCACTCTTAGTCTTTAAAGTTTAAAAGTATGTTCACTAAATTAAAAGTCCTAGTTATAAAACAGGTAATTAGTTAGTAATTATAAGAAGGTAATAAAGAAAATATTGTAGCATTTAAAATAACTGAAGCTGTGATAATTAATTTTATTGCCATTACTACAGAGTACCTGCAAAAGTACTTGTATCACTTGTTCTGTTTTCTCTTTCTAAGTTTTTATTTTTTTCGTCTCTTTCCTTAATTTTTTTCTTTGGTAAACCAAGCGCTTATCTATAAACAAAGTAATCTTTCTAACATGATAATAAGTTTTTTTCTTTTTCTTTATACTGTGGCAGTATCTATCTACTTGCAATTAAAAAATAAAATTGTCTAGGCAAAATTATATAGTGATTGTATAGCTGAATACGCTAAGTATTCAACTTATGTATGTCATCTACTGTGACTACGTGACCATTTAAATAGTCTACAACAAAGTATTCTCCTTACTTAGGTCGATTTTATGTGACTGATAGAAAAACCCTTTATTAAGACATGAAGACGTGAGATAGCGCGAGAAAGATACGACGCGGATCCGAAGCAAGAAATTAAGAGTTGTCGCTGTTACGTCCTGAGGGAAATTCGACCAATCACGGCCGGCAGAATTGCTCATCGCTATACCCACGTTCATATTGCAATACATTACGTAGCCATATTATATGGCATAAAAGGTATGGTATATCATAAAAGAAAACATAAGGAAAGCTACTCTGATAATTTCATGTTTGTTTCACATCTCAAGTTTTAGCCATTTAGTCCTATAGTAGGTACTATGCAGTCTTTTTATGTCAGAAATGATTTAGAAAGTAAAATAATAATTATTGTATTCTGTCACAATCATGAAGAAAAAAATATTAAAAAGTCATCAGGAATTTATTCAGCTTACCTTCATATTCTTTTCGATCTGGTTCAAAAGTGTCCGTTTCTGAATGAGAATCCTGGATTGAATAATAGTAAGATAAAGTTGAATCCTAAAAAAATTTTTTTTTTTAAACGCTTTTATTTCAATAATGTTTAGTTTATAAAATTAGCTACAAGTTGTGAAAATTTCAAGTCTCTACGTAAAATAGAACATAGAGAATTATGCGTCTAAAGTCTGAAAATCGTTTTTTTTAATTTAACAACAAATAAACAATGAAAATTAGTTTAAAATATGATTTTCGTGTATTGTCATCGGAAATACACATGTCTGCCAAATTTCATCAATTTTCATTAAAGGGAAGTCATTCAAATTAACGTTACAAGATTTGATGCTTTGAAGATTTGATGCTTTGATGCTCCGAAGTGAAGCTAAATAAAAGCGTTTAATAAGCTTGATAACTTTGGTAGAGTTCGTGGATACATGTATGTGTTTATCTTTTGTTGTTGCACCGTAAGCAGGGGAGGTTTGTTAGGAATCTAGGAAGGATACATTCCCCCTACTCCCATGTGTTTACTAATGGAATAGTTATCCTACTATACTACTAATCCTCAGTACTAATCCTCAGAATTAAATATTCTTTCATCTGAGTACTAATCCTACTAATATTATAAGTGCGACAATTTGTGACATTGAATGGATATTTGTTATACTTTCAGGCATCACGCATCACAAACAGATTTTAATGAAAAACAAACAGAGGCCTTAGTGCAAGTTTTACGTGACATAACGGGCTCGCAAAGTAAATGCGAGTTGGCTAAAATTTGTATGGGACAGAGCTTTTCATTTCACTGCTGCTAGATGGCTCTGCTTCGCTCCCATAAAAATTTTACTCTCAACTCGTATTTACTTTGCGAGCTCGTTATGAGAAGTAAAACTCGCACTAAGCACACAGATAGATCATCTGGAATAAGATATAGTGGAATAATATATAGGATAGTTATTATCCCAGAACACGCGGGGAAAGCCGCGAGTAGAGCGCTAGTCATTTGTATATTTTATTTTTATATAATATCCATACTACTATCGAGGTGCCATATTATGTACCATCATGACATCTACAACACGCTATCGCGCACACTTTTCCCGTCTCACTCAGAGGTTATTATTAAGCCGCTATATTTAAATATTTTATGATCTCCAATATGTGTTTCTAAAAGCTCGCAATTGGTTTAACGTAGTCGAAGTTTTTCGAGATCCTAATATCATTATTTTACAAGATATATTGTATTTAGAATATTATTTTTTTTCAAAATTTCTACACTTTATATATTTTTAAGACTTTGTTCTAAGAGAAAACCTAAGCTTGGCATTATGACTTGTGTTTTATGACGAGTAGATAGGTATATGATAGAGTGGATGTTTGATAATTTTAAACGTTACATACGATAATTTTGAAGTTTAAACAATCAAAAGAAAAGCAACGCTAATGTGACCTGTAATTCGGTACAATAGGTACAAAAATTACAGTGATCTCGTTTGGATACTTTATTAAATCGATTGTTGGAGATAAACTCTTTTTGTTAGCGCGGTAACTACATTTCCAACATAGGTTTATACATGAATAATTTCTTTCACCAACTAGAATACTCTAATAAAGCTAGAAACAATAAAATATAGCTTTATGAAATATGTAACTTCTACTAACATCTAACCAAAAGAACATATAACGTCTAAACCGATCACTAAATAAATATACTGCATTTAATTCATCCCACCATACCTTTACTTGTCAAAACATCAATAATCACAGTAGAGTCCCACAGGAGTAAAATTCTGAAAACAGGCGTAAAAGCTTTTAAAATTACTGCTTATTCATCCCGTTTCTTTATTGGTGCTTCCCTTTAACCGCAAAGGCGGTGTTTAAAAACGCCAGCGTTGGAGAAGTAAAAAAAATAAAGATTGGAATCTTTGAATTTGGAATCGCATGGGATTCGCGCGTCGCGAATGGAAACGCGACGCTTCTGTTGCTGATTGATTATGCATTCCCGTCACGGTTGACGTGCGGGGTGAAAAACAATATAATACCGCACTTTCGTGTTTTGACGCTTGTCCGAAATTATTGGAATGGATTCCGCCTTGTTTAGGGTTTGTTAACTTACGTGGAGTGTAATTTTAACGGGGTTTTGTGAAAATATTTCGTTATTACATGCGCGCTCGCCTTAATGTGTATACAATTTTTAAATAAGTACAAGTTTTGTAAATGTAGAAATTTTTTCAATTAATGAACTTCATCATTATGAGTTGATTAATTATTTACCTACCTAGTTTCAAACACTGACTTTATGCATATGGACAAAACAAACAACAAAACACTCATATCATAAGCTGGCTTAATGTAAAATCAAAACGTCTCATTAAGGGCTGACCCTAATCATAAAGCATTTGCCAACGGGAGCAAGACACTGACCAATTTACGAGCCGCGATCGTGACCGCTGATAACACTCGAATGTCCTGCAACTTGCCCGATAAAACAGTAAAAGCCAAATGTTCCAAAGAGGCCGCCCGTTTTAACCCATTGGGATTGAATTTGAAACACTCTGTTTATTTAATTCGGAGATAATTATTCAAGAATATTTTGGCTATTTATGAAGTGGTAATTGGACGATACTAAATGATAGATTTTGGGAATTATTTATTTAATTTTTATTTACAATTAAATGCAGGTTAATGTTGCGGAGGAACTAAAAACGCTTTATTTCTTGTACTTGGATATGCAGAGTGTTGAAGGCAAACAATAGGAAAGAGAAATAGCCTCCATCCATTATTGTTGTCAAAATACCGTTAAAGAATGACCGGAAAAATAAATTTGAACAGATATTTTGCTAAGGTATGTACCTAATATTCGCTGAGTTGGTGATCCTGAACGTCGTGATTATTTGCAAAGTAAAATTAAAATTTAATTAACAATTGTTACGTGCGCATGACACATACATAAACATTTTAAATCCACCACATGTCACCGCACTTCACTAATCCATAAAGATTTATATCTCTATCCAAACAGCCAATTAAAATACCAAATTTCTAAGCGACAACTGTTTGTCTTGTTAGCAATATTTTTAATTGAGGCAGACCCCGCTATGTCAAACAATAGTTTGATGCAACCAAATGATTCTGACCCCTTTCGAGTCATTCACTTCCAACTTTGAAAGCTTTGGAAAGTATGACGATGGGGTCACCAAATGGCGGTTTTAGTGAAGGGTGAATGTTTACCTAAACTGGGCAAATAATTAAGAATGTTCATTGGTTTTGTCAACAATAGGAGCTAGCGGTGTGATTGGTAAGGGAACCGATTGTTTGTCCTCTTTCAAATGTGTGTTGTGTATTGAAGTTTATTGGTTTTCGTTTGGCTGCAGATTGATGTTTACCTCTTCAGCTATTGACCGAAATGATATTTTAGACAAATAAGTCCTAATGTCAAAACAATATAAATAATTAATCAATAAATTAGTCACTGCCACAGAGAGTACAGTCTGGGTGACTCCTAGTCGCGTAATTACAATACATAATGGCTTTTGTGATTTACACACAAAATATTGCATTTTGCTTTAATAAAATAGTGGTTTTTATTGGATACTTTTTGTAAATACTATATAGTACTGCCAAAACAGAGACCACACACTTTTTGTTAACATCACCCTTATATGACTGTAAATTTAACTTTTTATCAAAGGACCTGAACGTTCAGCGTTGAGTATCGTGGGACTTCTTTGTAAAACTTATTCATTCCCTTATTAGGGTTTTGTTTGTTTTGCTCGGGTCGAACCGGGTCATTATCCGGGCTGGCACGTGATGCGTGAAATTATTTCGTACTTTACACAATTCGGGGATGTGCGACTGTGCGTATGCGCTCGAGAATGTGGGGTGACGAAAGTGTCGGGTGGATATTCTAGCTTATGATATAATTAAATTAAGATAAGAAATTAAAAAAAGAGTGTAACATAATAATTTATATTTTAAAGTAGCATAATGAATAAATTAAAAATAACGATTAAATGAAATAAAAACAATTTTAAAACATATACTTGCTTAAATATATTAGGCATATAAAGCCTTTTTATATTCCTATAGTTGTGATTTGTGATTCAAAAGGAATTGGTATGGTTTTTTTATATATAACTTATTGTAACTAAGCACTCGTACGTAGGCTCTCCCAACGACTTATGTCAGTACTTAAATTTAGTTATCCCAGTTAAACAACTTTGAGGACTATCTGTAGGAGATTATTTGGCTGCATTTCTCAAGCCCTTTCACGTTTTCGTTCATCACATCATTTTCAACTGTTATCGTTAGATAGATAGTAGATGACGTGTACTGTCTTCGATGCCAGCTATTAGTGGCATATTAAGGACTATGGACACTGAAGCAATTCAATGTGAATTACACTCTAAGTCTCCGTAAGGTCAATGACTACCAATAAATCACAAATGGTTTGATACAGAACATTATTTAAGTAACAAATGTCACCATAATCATATCCATACAATGCTAGCTTTGTATCCGCGATCCGTTTCTCGCCCTAATACAAGTCCTACAAAATGAACTTGTAATGCAATACATCTGCTACAATGGTGTTTGACACCATGATGCATGGTGCCACAATGCGATTCCAATTTATAATTGTACCAGTAATAGCCCCGTTTATAGAACATAGCGAAATCAATGAGCCTTGGAAAGCGAGATGCAAGCGAATTTAATTTAGATGTTAAAGAGATTATTATAAAGATTGGTGGGTAATTTTTGTTGAAATATTTGTAGCGAACACAAAACAAACATTATTTATATTGCTGTAAACAATTATCTGATAGGCTAATATTAGTATATTCAAAAGAAATGAACAAATATTTATGATTGTTTGCTCCTTACTAGGGTTCTTCGCCAATTCTTCGATACCAAAGCGTTTTAATGATAGCTTTCGATGAGATTCATTAGCGACGTTGGTGAAGAAGTGTGGCTTATTTATCTCACTATCTCAATTTTACGTTCATTCCCTATACACTTATGCTTAAAATGGTGTAATTCAAAACCTAGATAAAGAGTATTTCGTTGATTAGATTTATTATGTTTATCTGCTACGGATTTACAAACACTCGTCTGGATTCCGTCCCTAAAATCTTGTCTTATCGTGTTAGCGAGGTATAAATTAAATTTACATAGAAGTGTTGAGGCAACGAGTCGTTGTTAAAAAAGCGAATACGACTTCCCTTGTCAGTTTCAGTTACGACGTTTCTGTGCCAATTTGGATTGCATAATTCCGACGTGTATCGCGAAATCTTAGTGTAGAAAACTGAAAGTAGGTTTAAATTTTGAGTACTTTTATTTTATTGTTTAGTAAATACTTAATTTTTACTGTTCTTTTAAGGGAGGGTGAAAACTCCGCGCCTTTACCTTAATGGTTAGTTCTTAATTGTCTTTGTTAAATGCTAGTCCCTCGAATGTATGGATACATTCTATGAGTAGTGTGTATCCATTAATTGTAATATTATCGAGACAAAAATGAATTATAACTACGCAATCACTTATAAGAACGGTATTAAATATTTAGAGGAAGAGTCTGCTAGTCCGTAAGCTGTAAAATTGCGAGATAAATAATTCTACTTATATGTATAAAGCTTGTAAAGGAGCGCTAAGACTGTGAAGATTGATTGAATTCGATGGGGGAAGAGAAATCTGATAAAGATAAACATATATTTTATGTGAAAGAATTTCAATTTAGACGTGTTAACGCGCTGCTCTCCACCTGTCTTCCGTCGTTACCTATAAGGGGATATTAATGATTTTCACAAGATTTTTAGAATTAAATTCTTCGGAAAGTGAATTTTTGAGTTGCGTGGCAAACGAAGCAAAACTTATTTGATTAATATTATACTGGTTTTGTGGAATATTAATTGTCACTTAGTTGAACTCATTCTACTAATAAATTGGATAATAGGATAATATATCGTTAGATTCATCTTAATAACCCAAGTGTTCTTAGATAAGTGAAAATAACAAAAATAAATATGGTGATTGTGAGATGCCATTGTTTGAAGTACCAAAAAATAAAAATAAATTGAATAATGCATGCAATATGGGTGTCAAATTAAAGAGCTCACCATAAGATTTTCAAATAGGTATATCATGCTAACTTTTTTGATAGCTTTTAATTTTTAATTTAAGTTTTGTTTACCTAATTGATCCTACCAGACAAACGATATCCTCTTAAAGTAATTATTAATAGGTTATTTATATCATAATTATCATAATCAACGTTGCATCCAGCTTAATATGCTCATCGATATATATCTACCATCTTATGTAGGTACCTTCAATATTTAATGCAACAATTAATTAAGAATTATATTTCTCAATATTGAAGCCCAATATTCGTTAACTATTACAATACAACACAATAGTTCTAACCCTATCACGTGTTAATGTCTTTATTTCACCGTACATTGAATGCGAATGAAAACATAAAAGGCGTTCAAATCCAATTTATTGCTTGTCGTTCACTTGTTACCATTGTCGTGGTAGCCATCGGTGGTAATTGCTGTAACACATGGTATGTCGAAAGGGGTGACAAGAATTATTGTAATGTTACGATAATAATTGAAACCTATAATTTTGTATTGTATTGTACTGTTGGAGAAAATAAGTCGTGGCGTCGGCATTGTTTCGATAGGTGAATATTGTAAATTATCTTAGAAGCTTACAGTTGAAAATATTTGTCTTAATTTTACTATCAGGACGTCCATCGACTTTGTACCGTACAACCATCTGACGATACTAAAATAGATACAATGGTTTTATTCTTCCACCTGTCTAAAATTCTAAATAATATGAACCTAAGTATGCTTTTTACATTTTCAGTTTCAGTGGCTATCTTTTCTTGGTCTGTAAAGTAGCAATTATGACTGACTCTACATTATGACGTTAACAAAAGTAATAATTTACTATCAGGTCAACTTGATGCCGTTTTTCGTGTATTATACGGAAAATATTTGTAGCAATACATCGTTTTCAAAAAACTATCACGATTAAAGGTGATATCACGATATCACCTTTTTGAAATCCTTATAGTAAGCTCTTTAATTTGATACCCATATTGCATTATTCCATTTTTTTGACTCTTCAAAAAATGTCATCTTACAGCCATTTTTTTTTAAGAACACTTGAGTTATCAAAATGAATCTAACGACATCTTAATGCATTATGCATATTACATGCATTCTATGATGCATACATACATACAAGATACGCGCGAAAAACATAACCCTTCCTAGCAGTCGAGAAAAATACAACGATATAGTGAATAATAATAATATAAAAATAATAATATAATAATAATAATATATATAATATATATATATATATAATATAATAATAATATATATTTATATTATTAACTTGTATTTATATGTATATATTTTAGTCTTCTTGTTCTCTTTCTTGCCACCTGCCACTTTCTCGCCATCACCCTGGGTTGACTGGTAGAGAATGCCACTAGGCATTAAGTCCGCCCATGTAAAACCTGTTCATAGGTGTTACAAAAAGAATAAATAAATAAATAAATATAGTGAATTACCTGCACCCGCCGGCGCACCAAGAGCATTAGAATGTCTTAACGTTGCATCTCATTTAACACTGTATCCCATTTCCGTAGTGCCATATTATAAACGTATAATACTTACGTACCTAATTTATCATTTCCTACAATATATTAAAAACTACTACTATAATTTTTCTTAGAATTAAGAATAGTCATCCTGATTAGGTACTCCACTTGTAGATACTTTTTTTATAGCCTGAAGGGCAGACGAAAAAGCATACTGGCCACCTAATGGTAAGTGTTTACCGTCGCCTATGGACATGAGAAATACCAGAGGAATCGCCAATGCAACGCCGGCTCTGAAGGAGAACTCTTTTCACACCTTTTTTGAAGAACCCCATGTCATAGCGCTCCAGGAATACCTCGGAAGGATGCCCATTTCACAGTTTGCACGTGCGTATACTACGAGTATTAATACGCTTATAAAGGACTAGTGGATAATCAGCGTGTTCCACTACGCTAAAAAAATCTGATGACAATGACAGATCAGTGGTTTTTGTATTGTCTGTTTATCATGCGCCATTTTTAATTATCTTCAAATTGTTACATTGTATGGGAAAAGTGAAAAATCGACTTTATTAATGGACCGAATATGCAATGCATTGTTTTAGTGGTCTCAAACCACCTTCGGATTATTGTCTGTCAAATAAATTAAATTATTTAATTTAAGTATAATATAATCCTGTATATAGCAATTCCAATGTCATAGCCGTTTGCGTTGTCAGTCAAAAATAAAAAAGGAACAAAGTAGTTTAGCGGCTGACTTAAACAAAACGTTCAAAACTAGTCCATAAATCCAAAACTAGTATAAATTTAAAAATTAAAGTAAAATCCGCCTGCTGTCAAAAAAAACCTATCATGATATTAATTATTATGGAGAGTAGAGGTACCTCTACTCCATATATGATATTATACCTTTTGAAATCCCCATTATGTCTTAGCTCTTTAATTTACCCACAATACCCAAATTGCGTTATTCAATTTATTTTTACTTTTTGTTAAGTACTTATATTTGTTTCTTTTTTATTTTCACTTATTTAAGAACACTTGGACTGTAAAAACGCATCTAACGATATCTTAATTACCGATATAAATTGGTCCAGCGGTTTGAACGATATGAGGTAATTAAGAATATTACGCACATACATACATACAACACACGCGCGAAAAACATAATCCTTCGCAGTCGGGTAAATATGATATTATTATACTGTGCTTGAAAGTGTAACTATACAAACATAATGTACTCTATGTTCAAGATAGTGCATACTAATATTGACGGTAAACTTTTCCATCAAAAAGATATTACTACAAGCACCCCATCTCCGTTAAACTGGTACGGAAGTTGCCTTAAAAGTGCTAAGCCGTGTCGAGCCCACTGTATTCCCAGGGACACGGCGCTTATCCATCAATAACTTTGCATACGACACCTACCGAGAAATATTCGTTTGTACCATGTATACGCAGTAAGCTGGCGTTAAAGTATCTTAAGGAAAAAAAATATATGAGATGTTATTCTTGAAGAACAAACTAAATAGGTACATTAATACGATTTTAAAGTTCGTATTACTGTTAACAACATTTCAAAATGTTACCTGTATTGCCGTTGGTACATGTTAATTCAGTCCGATTCTAAAATTTTATGAATTAAGAACTCTTCTATCTTCTACGTTCATTCAGTCCGATTCTAAAATTTAATGAATTAAGAACTCTTTTACCTTCTACGTTCTTGGTAATAGTTTTTACCAAGTTATGTTAAAATCTAAAAAACACAAAAGCCTTGTTCACACAGGTATTTTCACATTGAAATACATCTGTCGTCACTGGTGTAAAGTAATACGGAAGCTTGCAGACAGACACGGTGGACACGGTAATGTGTGCGCCGTGTCTAAGCACGGCATTTGCTAAGTGTTGTAGCATGGTAGTCAATGAGAGTGTGTCAACGGCATGAGAGTCCGACGGCAATTACTTCCGTGTAAACTTATCTACGCTGATTTTGTTTTAGAATGGAAATAAATTAAGGTTTATTGATTTACTAAGTATATTATTTTTTTGTAGCAACACGACAAGTGTTGTATAATTTTAATTTTCCCTTTCTTCTGAATGAGATAAGTAGGTATCCATTAAAATTTTTCTTTTTTAATTTTATAAACACGTAATAACACAATCTTTCTCTTATTCATGATGCTCCTCTGGAACGCAACAGTGCTGAACGTACCTGGCGGTAATTTCTTCCGGTGGTTTGCAGTCTCATGTACAAACTCACTCATAGGTCTTCTAGAGCGCGGCTAATTCGACGCATGGTAAAAAACCATGTAGTTAACGAGTAGTTTTATTATACTGAGCAAGTAGAATATAACAATGAAGAATTTTAATATAAAATTAGACTGGAGGTAACTTTTAAGTTCGCTTAAAATTATGTAAAGGAAAAACAAAATGTAGGTAACACCGTGTTACTACTTAGGTTGGATTGTTTTTCGCGTTCATCCCTCCAACTCCAATCAAGGTTGTGTGGGTCTGACATCAGATGCATCCAGTTTCAAGTTTGTTTTATATTTTCTTATTGTAAACATAAGAATGGTTTACTTACGTACACATATATACATCTAACAACGTTTTTTTTTGGGAAATAAGGAACTGGTAGTAGGTCTCATTAATATAGGTACGTAGGAACCACAGAACATCTAATAATTAGTTAGAAGGGGCATAGCACGTAATTTGTATGGGAACCGCTGTCGCCGTTTTAATAAACACTACTAACGAAAATGAACAAATACGCACGAGGATTGTTATGTTTGCATGAAGTAGGCGTGACTCTGTAGCTAAGGATTGATTGTCGATAAATTTTTATCGGTATTTATTTTCGCAAGGTATACTTATTCATTATATACTTTTATACTTTTTGACTGAAATTACTTACTCCGTCGACAGACTCATATTTCATCATGGCCTCCGAAACAAAGCTTTTTCCAATTACCGCACATGAAGGCATTTTTACGTAATTAAGTCGCAGTATTTTGCAGTACTTTTCTCCGTTGGAGTTTGCGAGTCACTAAACAGCGCAATCGCGTGTTTTTGTGCGATGTGCGCATTTGATCACAGTATTGGCGCGCCTACCTTGCCCACAATTCCTTTCTAACTAATTATTAGATGTTCTGTGGTAGGAACTATGAAAAACCAATTGTTGGTACTAAATAGATAGTATGATTATCATTATGTTTCAAAGGAATGTTACGATAAATGCGTACCTACCTACCGAGGATAATTAATTCATAATGTTATTATGTATAGATATACGTAACTCTACGGTTTTGTATTGTTCCAATACATGACATTACATAAACACAGAACACTGAAAATACGGTTGGATTTTTGGGACAGCTTGTAATTTCGATTATCAGACATAGTTGTGATAAAATATTTCACGCACTACACAGGCAAACTGAAAAAGTATTAGCGTTCAATTTCAATGCAATTCCTCAAGGGAACCAATTGCGCAACATAGTTTATCTTCATGCAACGTTTTTAATATTCAATTCCGTATTCAATCACGTTGTCAATGCTCCAGAGAGGATTTTATTAGCAAACGAACGTTCGTACATAAAGCGGCAATTACGTCACCTGCAAACGACATTCAAAATTACCTATTGCCAACATTTTTCCCATCCAACTCCCAGTAGGCATCGAAAACTCGGTAGGAGTGGTTCAAGCCAAGCCCCTCCCATTGGTCGCTTTAAACACACCCACCGGCGTAATGTTAAGGATATTTCAGTACATCGTGTCCTAAACGCAGTTCAAAACTGAGCCTTGAGAATTGTTCTCTCCCTTTCTCAAGCAGCAGACGTTTACAGGACGGAGCGCAGAGAAAATGGTTCGTATCTAAGTCCCAGGAGACAACTCCATCTTGTGGCAATTTTCCGAATCAATTGCGGCAAAGCCTTGCACAGATGTCGCTGTTGATGCTGCTGAAACACAAGTGTATTTTAGTTTCAGTTTCAGTACGTTTGAGCGCTAGTGTTGTTTAGATGAAATTATCAGTGGTGTTTTAAATTAATAAAACCCTTAATTTAAAGGCATCTAAACGCTATGAAATAAAATAGGAGACGGATATAGACTTTCATGTAATGAAGTGTTCATTTCATGAAAATCTCTATACATTATTTATCATTTTTATTTAGAAGAAAGTAGTCAGTTTCTCAAGTAATCTCAATACATTTAACTGTGAATGTTATACCTAGCCATTAGTCTTCATGCCGAGACACAATGTACCTGACTCATATTAATTTCTGTTTGTTTAATGTTTACTATAACTGTTTTTGTACATAAACAAAATACTTTATCTGTTTCTTGAACAAATTATGAAGGAGGCAAATGACATCTTGGTTTTTTATACAAGTACGTACCTAAGTATTTTGTTTTGATAGGAATTTTCCTTCGTATCTTTAAAAGTTTTTGTTGAATGCAACTGTTCCGGTCCTTACACTTAAACTTCTAGTTATTTGAGTACTAGGGACTCTAAATATAACATAAGTATGTACAGTCACGTGTAATAATATGTATACATTGTCACGTTTTCAAAAATATCTAAACTTGTAACAATCCAGAAAGAAGTGAACGACAATTCGTTCAAAATTAAGTAACCATTAAACGATGTCAAAATAAGGTATACACGTTTATTCCACATTAATGTAATCGAAACAAAATCATAAATATATTCACACTTCGAATATCATTTTTAACTATCCATGACAATTTCTATAACATGTATACAATTGTACACATGTAATAGACATTGTCATGGCTACATTAAAATGATATTGGAAGTGTATACTTACTTTTGCTGTTTTTGTAACTTTACTCATTATTTTAGTCGAATTCAGTGATCATGACAAATACAGTCATAGGCAATTTAATTTTTAAAGATATTTACTGATTTTGCAAAAGCCCTATTAGGCTGTTGTGATTTAATTTATATGATCCATAATTATCATTAAAATATTATTTTTTTGAAAATATTTTAAATTTACTCTTATTAATCGCTCATAGCCCTGCAGCTTGCGTCGATCCTAAGCGATCGACAAAGTTAAGCAACAGCGGGCGCGGTCGGTAGTTGGATGGGTGACCGCTAGTGGCAAACATTTTTTGAGCGTTTCCGTGCTTCGGAGTGCACGTAAAGCCGTCGGTCCCGGTTGTTATCGTAACATAACAGTCGTTAAGCCATGTCGGAGGCCCTTGGGCGGTTTGAAAACTTCCGACACTCGGGTTGCCCACTAACCCCTCCAAAACTGGAGCAGCGTGGTGGAGTATACTCTAAGCCTCCTCAAGAGGAGAGACCCGTGCCCAGTAGTGGGCCATTAATGGGTTGAAGCCAATCTGCGAAACAAAGAAATAATTTTATCAACAATAATTTTATTAATTATCATCTCAGCCTTTGGTTGACCACTGCAATAAAACAAGAGCTTATATAATCAGTTTATTTTAATTCGTTTCTCAATCTATACTAATATTATAAATGCGAAAGTAACTCTGTCTGCTACTCTTTCACGCCTAAACCACTGAACCGATTTTGATGAAATTTAGTACAGATATGTAACTCAGCATATCATAAAGAACATATCATACTTTTTATCCCGGAAAATAGACCTGTTCCTGAGGGATAACTCTTTCACGCCTAAATCACTGAACCGATTTTGATGTTTGGTACAGATATACTCGTAGAATTGAGCTCGGGAAAGGACATATGATACTTTTCATCTCGGAAAATAGACCTGTTCCTGAGGGATAGCTCTTTCAAGCCACTGAACCGATTTTGATGAAATTTAGTACTGATTAGAATTGAGCTCGGGAAAGGACAAATGATACTTTTTATCCCGGAAAATAGACCTGTTCCTGAGGGATAACTCTTTCACGCCTAAATCACTGAACCGATTTTGATGTTTGGTACAGATATAGAATTGAGGTCGGGAAAGGACATAAGATACTTTTTATCCCGGAAAATAAACCTGTTACTGAGAGATAAGGTAAAATTTTGCTATATGTAGTTGATTGATTCGTTATTTATGAAGCGCCTTTTATGACTCTTTTTAGGGTTCCGAAGTCAAAACAGAATTCTCATAGTTTCCGAGTTTCGTCATACCCGTCCGTCCGTCCATCCATCCATCCGTCCGTAGCATATCGCAGATACCCTTAGTGCTAGAAAGCTGTAATTTAGCAAGAATATACATGTTTATTTAAACTTTAAATTGGTAGAATAATATTTTTAAAAATATGTTTTTAGGGTACCTCTCCTAGAGGTATTATGGGGATCATTTTTTTCCCCCATAGTGCGGGGCATCGTTGAAAAGGTCTCTCAAAAATAATATGGGTCTGCTAAGTCCATTTTTCGATTGAGTGGTCTGTTTGCAAACTAAGTATTCGTTAGTCAATTTACGAAAAACATGTTTTATAATGAAGGAATCTTTATTTTCGGCGTACGAAGTCGCGGGTAACAGCTAGTGTTATAATAATTTTTAAAGCGTATTATTCATACTACCTTCAAAAAATTAATAGTTGGGCATTTTCGCCAAAAATTGTAACTTGCGTTTTTACCGTGTCCCCTGACTTCATACTTCGAATTTTATTAAATAAAATTTCAAAAAGATAAAATCTTATTTTTTTTGTAAACTTCTTTATTAAAATTTACGGTAACACCAACAAAAGTTGCAATTATTGCCTAATATAAATTTTTATATTAAACAAAATAATACCATCGGTTTTGCGATGTCCCCTGCAGCGTTCGATTATAAAACATGCGATAAAACATGTTTTGTTTGATCGGAAGCATTCAAATTTGGGGATAAATAACATTATCTAATAGGCGCCTCATGGCATATCTAGAACAGAATGATCTCCTTAGCGACCGGCAGTACGGGTTCCGCCGAAACCGGTCAACAGGAGATCTTCTAGCGTATGCCACACACATATGGGGCGAGGCCCTCGATAATAATGGGGAAGCACTTGCTGTCTCCCTTGATGTTTCGAAGGCCTTCGATAAGGTCTGGCACGCTAGCCTTCTAAGCAAGCTTCCAGCTTATGGCATATCCCCTGGCCTTATCCACTGGGTAAAGGACTTCCTGAGTGACCGGTCTTTCCGCGTTGTAGTCGATGGTTGTTCATTGAGAACGATGGCTACAAATGCTGGAGTTCCTCAGGGGTCCGTTCTCTCCGCCACTCTATTTCTGCTGCATATAAATGACCTGCTTATGCCCGGTATTTATGGGTACGCAGACGATAGCACAGTGGTAGAGAGATACCTACCAAGTTCCAGGGCCAGTCAGGACGAAATTCAGTCTCAAAGAGAGGCCATGGTGGTTCGTGTGAATCTCACACTTCGGGCTGTGTCCGAGTGGGGCGAAGCCAATCTTGTGAGATTCAACGCCGCTAAAACGCAGACGTGTCTATTCACCGCCAAGAGGAGCCCGATTACCTTGGCTCCTACTTTTCGGAATGTGTCCTTGGATTATACCGACTGCCTTCAGTTGTTAGGAGTAGAGATATCCTCGAAACTCAACTTTGGGCGGTTCATTGAGACCAAGGCTAAGGCTGCTGCAAGGAAACTTGGTATCCTTGCAAAAGTGCGGCGGTACTTCACACCGAGGCAACTCTTAACCTTGTATAAAGCTCAGGTTCGGCCGTGTGTGGAGTACTGTTCGCACATTTGGGCGGGTGCAGCCAAATGTCACCTTTCTGCCTTGGACTCGATGGAGAGGCGTGCGAAGAGGCTCATTGGTGACCCAGATTTGGTTGACACCAATCTGCAAAACCTCGAGCACAGGCGTAGAGTAGCCAGCCTCTCGGTTTTCTACAGGGCACATTTCGGAGAGTGTGCACAGGAATTGTTTGATTTAATTCCCCCATCTCCATTTCGCCATCGAACGACACGACGCACGGCGGGTATCCATCCTTTTGTTGTGAACATCCCGCCGGTAAGGACGAGGCGGTTTGGCTCGTCATTCGTTATACGCACCGCCAAGGACTGGAATAACTTGCCTGCGTCGGCGTTCCCGCCTGCCTATGATGTGGATGTCTTCAAGAAAAGAGTGAATAGGCTTTTACTAAGTTAATGTGCTCACCACCTTGGGCCACATCTCCACTTACCATCAGGTGGGATTGTGGTCAAGCATTAACTTATTTGTGTAAAAAAAAAAAAAAAATCTGAATGTCAACACTGTAAAAAAGTCAATTTTTAATCTGTTTTGTACTGAAAATTTGCTGAAAATAGAGTTAAAAATGAATTTCAAAAAAGGGTTTGGGTGGAATTCCACTATCCGTTACCGTGGTTTTGTATTTTTTGAAAATTCTATCATGAGAACTGATAAATATTACGTATGGCAAATCATTTTTGAATAACTGCATGACAATCTGTGCTTGGTTATATCAGTGTTTTTTCACTAGTTTTCCAGGAATTAAATAAATAAAGTTGGATAAATAAATAAAAAATATACAAAACACGCGTAGAAAGATGAAAGATCGATGAGAAATATGACAATACAGTGGTGTTATTTATAAATACTATGGTTACCTAAATGACATTATTAGGGATTACATCATCTTTATTGTCAGTCGATTAATCGATGTCAAAATATTCGAAATGTAATTTAATAAAATTAGCGTAACGATTAAATGGTAATTATAATATATTACATAGTTTTGATTTATATGGAATACGAAAATATGTAAAAAATAAATTAATATTATAATTATAATCAATAAATAATATATAAAATATATTATTATGTTCCATCAAACAAACACACACACACACACACACACGCATGCATACACAAACGCACACACACAAACACGCACATCCACACAAATATGTCATTGTAATAGATTTAAGGTATTTTTTTGTATTTCTTGCTTCTCCGAGGTGGGCGTAAACAGCGGCGACACAGTCTCAACTATTGTCGTTGTTTACAATCATATTATGTCTATTGTAAAACTGTTTTTATGAAAAATAAAAACTTTTAATAAATCTTTAATCTTTAAATCAATCGATCAATATCAATCGATTCAATCGATTATAAAATCGTATGTAATGAGGTAAATACTGTGAAAACTTTTTTGCATTATTTTGTTCATTTGGCAACAGCAGCTGAAGCTAAGATTTAAATATGTTTATCTTATAAATAAGACGAATTTTTTGGTATATAGTTTACTCTTGTCTAGTCCGATGTTCTAACACAGATTACATATGGTTCGAGGCCGAAAATTGGGGTTCTCCTTTATGTGGGACTACACCACAAGCACCAGCTTTCGATTAAAAAAAGAATCATCCAAATCGGTTCACCCAGTCCAAAGTTCTGAGGTAACAAACATAAAAAGAAATACAGTCGAATTGAGAACCTCCTCCTTTTTTTTGAAGTCGGTTAAAAATAAAATACATACTTTGTGGTAGCCTTGGTCCAATTGGACCAATGAAAGTGCCACATTTTGGTGAGCATATTTACGGCATACTTAATTAATTTGGAGAAAGGATTTTTTTTTTGTAAATAAAGCAATTCAAAATAAGACGTGTAACTTTCTTAATTAATGTTGTACTAATAAAAAGGCGTCCTGATTGTTTTATTCGGAATTTGGATATTATTATTATACTTGCAAATTTCCAAGTAGAAATTATCTGTACCCTAGTTGGTAGCGAGAGTGACTCTGCCTGCGAAGTGATTAGATTCCCGGGTGCGATTCCCGGCTGGGGCACATATTTATGAAACAGTTAAATATTTGTTGGTACTCGAGTCATAGGTGTTATTGTGATTGTTATGTGTCATCTATGCCACCTACGATACAGGTAAAAACTTACTACGAGGGTGTGTATAAAAGCGTATTACAAAAAATTGGAATAGTTAGCAGCGTGTAGGTACAGACAGCAGAGGATAAAAATACAAATTTTGAAAAACCCCTCCTCGTATCACGCTACTGCAGCGCCCTCTGGTGGCATACCGACATAAAATATATCTATAAACCCGCTCTTTAGTGATACCTTTTGAATGCAAAAAACTGCAATGAAATTGGCCCAGTAGTTTTCATAAAAAACGGTAACATACATACAAACTAACTAACAAACAACCTCTAAACCCTAATGCATATACCGCGTTCGTTTCGTTCCTTCCGCTGTGGGTAAAAATTAAAATGAAAAAGGGATAGATACTATAGTAATAAAATAAGGCACAATGTATGCAGAATGAGTTATTGGTAGAAATTACATTTTAACAATTAAATATTAAAATAATAAAAATAAATTAAAATATTCATATATCTTAAAATAAATCTTGAATGCCCTTTGGTTTACTAAAAACTAACGATCAACAACGCAAAGAAGTTTACGACTTGCTCACAGCCTACTTAATTACTTAAGCATTTTGGTAAATTTTAACCAAATTTTAAATAAAAAGCCTAGTTTGGAAGGTTAGGTTTGAAAGGAAGTTACAAAAACGGCAAAAGTAAGTATACACTTCCAATATCATTTTAATGTAGCCATGACAATGTCTATTACATGTGTACAATTGTATACATGTTATAGAAATTGTCATGGATAGTTAAAAATGATATTCGAAGTGTGAATATATTTATGATTTTGTTTCGATTACATTAATGTGGAATAAACGTGTATACCTTATTTTGACATCGTTTAATGGTTACTTAATTTTGAACGAATTGTCGTTCACTTCTTTCTGGATTGTTACAAGTTTAGATATTTTTGAAAACGTGACAATGTATACATATTATTACACGTGACTGTACATAACGTAGATCAACGAGGTAGCAAAGAACTTTTTTAACGGGCTCTCCGGAACTGCAACAGTCAACAGTAAAGACCATTATACCACCATGTATGGGTATCAACAAGACATTAGTGGCCCGTACCACCACGCTGCCCCAGTGTGGATAGAGTAAAGGTTAGTCAGTGGCCTCCGATCTAGAATAGCGATTATTATCTGATGATTATAAAATAACCGATTTAACGTGCTCTGCGAGGCACAGAGGCGTTCCAAGTTATTTGCCTCTGTAGAAGATATTCGACCGTCGATCAAGTCATCAATCGCCTCCAAAATTACTCTTTGGGCTGATCACCAACGACAAACGGTAGAAGTACAAACTAGCATCAAAAAGTAAATAAGAAAATTAAAAGCAGAATTATCTGTATAGTCCCCAGTTCTGGAGAACGTCGTAGTCTTTAAAATATTGCCGCATGAAATCGATCTTTTATAAGAAGCTTACCAATTTTATAAGGGAGGTTTAGCGGAGCGGAGTTCGCTAAGGGTGCGAACACACGTGCCGTATTTCCCTGCATTTTTAAAAATGTGCACTTTTTAATAGCGTATCTTCTTACTAGAATTATTTGGTTCTATTACACCTGCCGCAGGTTATTCTGTTGCACAATAAATGCAATGCCACATATAGGTACCAGTCGATAAAGATGCAATTATACATGTTTCTATAATAATACACACTACAGCCTACTCACTACTAATTCGCGAACTAAGAAGCACGTAAGCTGCCATTTATTAATAATATGAACTAACCATTTATTAATGTGAAATAACCTTGTATGGACGTCTCTGAGTGAAATGGAATAATCATTTACTTGACATGAATTTTTGGGTACTTAGAGGCAAAGGATTTTACCAAGTTAAAAATCCCTACCCGTTTTCGTTGCCTGGACCCATTTAAATTTTAAAGGACTGCTTGGGAAAAACCAAACAAGATTTGATTGGTTGAAAAATGGGTCCCGACTGTTAATTGTTTTATGGTGTAGTTGTTCGGTTAACTTTTAAAACAACTATGAGCTACTTTTTTCATGTTTGCCAGTGCCACGAGTTTAATTAATGCTTTTCGTTGATATTATCAAGAACATTATTGGAATCTCAAATCATGGTCATGACGTCATATCAAAGACATTTATGATTTAAAAACCGGCCAAGTGCATGTTTTGCTTCGCGCAATAAAGGTAGTAGTTGTTAGCTGAAAAAATAATAATTTTATTCTAATTTAAAAAAAATATAAACATGACGAAACTACTTGGGTTCCGTTTTGACTATGGAACTCAGAAAAAGGTTATCATGTATGTCTAAGCGATATCGTTGCCATAGTCAACAACAGTTTCGAAATTGCCGCATGCAGACATGCCCTTACAACTAAATCTCAATATTATGCGAATGGCCTTCGTCGTAAAATTAAGTAAGTAGGTATTGTATTGGACATCGTGAGTTTTTACATGATAAATACTGTGTTTAGGTACTCTCCCCTTATTTATTAAAACAGTGTTCATATATCACTAGACATTGTTGAGCTCTATAGCCTTATACCCTATACCTATATATAGTTAACAGTTCATTTAAATAACATATCAATTCCTTGCTTATTACATTTTTTTACATGGTTTTTGGTTCCAGTGAACAAATACATAAATATTTAAGTAATGAGTGTTATTACTGAGTTCAGTTATAAGTAAGCTTTCCTTAAATTTGCTGGGTAGCTGCCCTCTGTTGCTAAGTCTACGTCTCTAAGCCCCGTCTACACAGTCTGGGTAATACTTGGGATCACTCGCTTTGCCAGTGGTATACGTTGTGTGGTATACGTATATGTATTTGGTATACTGATATGGATGCGTTTTTTACTGAATTGACTGCTGCAAACAGGGCTGACGTTAAAGTGACATTTACTTAGTTTTTTCTTGGGTCTTTTGGTATTAGTTTATACGATGTCGTATTAATGTGTGTAGCTTGCGACACAAGGAATCCTGTATATTTATTATTAGCTAAATATACTGAATGTTATTATACTCTTCCCTCACGTGAACATTCTGATTGCCAACGATCTCAAAAATACGAGGCATTAAGACCCTAATTCTAAGAGTAAGACGACATCCTAGATTAGCAAAGAAACATTACGTTACTTATGAAAATATTAACTTTAAAATATATGATCATCGTCAGTCCAAAAGTACTTTTGGTAGCGTAGTGAAATTGCGTAGTAAGTCAGATCAGTATATCGGTAATAGCTAATTAGTGGGAATCCCATAATCGGACAGGATAGAAAATCGGCCACTCGGGCCCTATTTGCGGACCGCGCGATTAGACCCATAAAACTCGATGCGATCTTGATAAGGGACGAGCGAAAACCGCTAACAAACGGATTTCGAATCGTGTTACACGTCACATAGTATAGATATGCGTTGTTGTCAATATGGTGTAAAAACACAAAAAGGAGGTTCTCAATTCAAAGGATTTTTTGTTCTTTTTCTCCGTCATTTCCTCCGTCATTTTTGTACGATTTGTATTTTTTTTAATTTAAAAGGACACCTATGTACCTTCGTGAGAATTGGTTCCATATTTCTGTAAATTTTGAGCTGATGATAGGATCCATGATGAATTGAGATAAATCCTCGAATAACATACGGATACATATTATGGTAATTATAATGAGATAAATCCTCGAATAACATACGGATACATATTATGGTAATTATAATATATTCAACGATAATATCATATTATTGGTCCTTTTTCGAGTACCTACTTGGCTTTGAAGTTGGTTTTTTGGAGGCAAAATTTTGATTATAATTAATGACATTGATTCAGAATTATTATTTATACTTAATATTATAAAGAGGAAAGATTTTATTGTTTGTTTGCATTGAATAGGCTCCGAAACTACTGAACCGATTTGAAAATTTCTTTCACTGTTGGGAAGCTACACTATCGCCGACATAGGCTATATTATATTATCAAAAAAAATTAGGGATCCTTATTAAAACTCCAATAATGTAACCCAAGGTGTAAAAAATAAAAAAAACCGAAGCAAAGCGAGGACGGTTACTCGTCCTAAATAAAAGGCTCAACATTTATCTTCTATTCACTCATTTTGAGTACCGGTAAACTACAACAGAACTTTTCATTGTACAGCTAATTTTGGATATGAATGCGAAATTTTTGGCAACTACGAAATGCTTGATTTTTGAAACAAACTTTGGTTGCCAGCGTCCCTGCGAGGCGTCAGAAAATTCGAGGCTCTGCATTTAAATGCAGTTTTATTAATGTCTATGCATTTTCAAATAGTTTGTCTTTATTCCCTGCAGAGGTATTTTTGTTATGTTGGTTAACTTGCTCATTTACCCACGACAAGTGTTCAAGATTTTATAGCTATATTTATGAATAACTAAACAATAAGATTTAATAATTAAGGCGAAGCTAATAGCTTCTGTCGACAAGTAATTCAAAATTCAAAACAATTTATTCATATAGGTATCACTGATACACTTATACACGTCATTTTATTAATCTACCAGCTTTTCGTCAAAGTGTTTTGTCACGGAGGAGAAGAAAAGCCGTAAAGAAACTCCTCAGCACATCTTTTTTGTTATATTTATTACAAAAAAATATCACTAACTTGAACGCAACTGGTTGCAGAGCAGGTCATTTCCATGCGTCTTTGTCATTTAAGTACTCATCTACAGTATAGTAACCTTTGCCTAAAAGTTGAGATTCATGTTTCTTAAACAATTCCAAATCAGAAACGAGGAGATCCGTAGACGAACAAGGGTAACCGACATAGCTCAAAGAATTAGCCGGCTGAAGTGGCAATGGGCTGGCCACATAGTGCGAAGGACCGATAACCGTTGGGGAAGAAAGGTCCTTGAATGGCGCCCACGTCTCGGAAAAAGGAGCATAGGACGCCCCCCGACCAGGTGGACTGACGACCTGAAGAAGACAGCGGGTATCCGCTGGATACAGAAGGCTCAGGACCGGTCAGAGTGGCGCAAATTAGGAGAGGCCTATGTCCAGCAGTGGACCTCCAAAGGCTGATGGATGGATGGATGGATGGAAACAATTCCACTGGCAAGTTCCAATGGCATACAGTAAGTTGAAAGATCGAGAAGAGCTCGATCTTTCAACTTACTCTTATGATTACAAAATATGCATACATCTTAATATATGTAAATTACGTGTCACGTTGTTTGTCCGCGATGGACTCCTAAACTACTTAACCGATTGTAATCAAATTTGCACAGCATGTGCAGTTTGATCCAACTTGAAAGATAGGATAGCTTACATCTCAATTTATAGTCGCAATATTTATGATAAATATAATTTCCGCGTGCGAAGCTGCGGGCAACAGCTAGTATATCTATATAAAACGTATATAAGTGCAGTAGCTAGATGTAAATAGATTGTCCTGTCCAAGCGTGTGTCGGCCGCGTCGGACGCCAAACAAACTGCCACAATTAAGTCGCGACCCGCTCGAGCGCAGTTCAACAGTTTTTCCCTCGTAATTCTATTACATTATTAACTTACACCGTGTTAAGGAAGCAGTGATGTTGTTGTTCTTCCAAATATCGATAGAATTGCTTATGATATAGTCTTGAAACATTTCTGAGGAACGATTCTACTTAGTGACGCTATTCAACTTACGACAATGTTTGTACGACACATTCGCCGCTGTTTGAGCTACATTCGCCGTAGATGTCGTGTAAGAGGTCGCGGATTTGATTCCCGACCAGGAGTACATTTGAAAGACATATGAGATACATGTTGCATGGACAACATACAAGAACAAAAACGCACACCCAGTCTGAGAACAGAAATTTAAACTCATCATTCAAATTCCACCTCGCTGCGAATCGAACTTAAGACACTTGAAAGGCGTCGTCATATTATATGTTATGGAGTAATTTTATACAGGCATAAGTGGTGGGGTGCGTAATCTGTCAGCCGAGCTTTAGATACAGTTGTTAGTAGAGCAGTTTGTAGAGCTGTTAGTAAAGCGGAGTAGAGCGGAGTAGAGCAGAGTAGAATGGAATAGAATGGAATAGAGCGGAATACAATGGAGTAGAGCGGAGTAGAACGGAATAGAACGGAATAGAGCGAAATAGAGCGGAATAGAGCGAAATAGAGTGGAGTAGAGCAGCGAGCAAAGAAGTGAACAGAGCATAGCTGAAGAAAAGAATAGAAGCATAGCTGGTTGGCTAGTTGGCATAAAAAATAAATTGATTTTGAAAAAAAGAGATAAAAAGAATATATTTGTTGTTGCCAAAAATGTCACTGAATAAAATTATTGCCAAGAGTGTGACCGTATTTATATTCAGCGTAAATTAAAATTATAAGTATTTCAGAGTTCAGATTTAATCATTATTTTATTTTATCGATACTTCATCCACCATTCACTAGCAGGTGAGCGCGGTGGCGTCGTCACGAGGCGTCGCTCCGCAAAGATCGTTCGCTAACTTAATACTTTAACTCGCCTCTCGCTCAATTGCGCTTAACGCTCGGTATCGCTTCGTAACTGCTTTATAACGCTGTAACACGATTTGAATAAGGAAGTTATGAATAACTGTTACCTATCAACATCTACATAGACGATTATTATCAGTTTCGCCGTTTGTAACTTTGTTTAGTTCTAGGGTTAATTAAGAACATATGGGACTAGGGCGATATGTACTAAATATTTCTTCCCTAAACGTTGTCATATCACTCATATGAGGCTTAGTTACTTCAGTTCTATCTAAACGCTTAGCATGTCATATACCTAATGGAGGCCATACACGCATCGAGGCCAAGTGTACTTGATCAAGCGTCAAGCGGACTTGACGCGGCATCCAGTATACATGATCGTGTATGGCCACGGTATAGCTATCTGGCCATATAACTATCTCATTCACACTAGATGGAGCGTCAAGTCAAACTGTACAAATCAAACTGCAGACTTAACAAGTATGTACGAGTACACCTGGTCGTGTATGGCCTGTATAATACGTCCATTTTTAACATTACTTATAAGAATTTGATCAGTAAGAACCGGGTCATAAGTACAATGGATTTAGTGTAATGCTTATACAAACACACACGGTGCTGGTATATGAGGCAAAACAAATCTGTCGCAGAAATCCATGTTTCTCTACGGATAAACGGTAGGTACTACGTGTTTCATCGATGTTATAATTATAAAAGTGACCGAGTAAAAAATATTATTTGGTGTTATATTAATCGTGACGTTTAAAGAGTGGAAGCCAATTTCTGTAACTGCTAATTAAATGCAATATTTCTCGAAGTATTTAAGTACCTTACTTTATGCTGAAATTAAAAACTATACTCATATACATATACACATATACTATACATATACTATAATACTATACATATACTATATACATATACATATACTATATACATATACATATACTATACTCACTGCATAATTTTATGGTTTTAATATTTTTAGTGTTTTGTTATGATTTGACTAAGCACAACTTAGCAACGATATAACTACTGATCCTTTGTGCCAATAATAATGATCTCAATCCTTGTGACAAATCTAACAGACAAACCATTTATGTACATGAGAATACACGAATCCTTTTTCAATCAACTGTTCTTTGTTTGCTTACAAAATCCAGTGAAAAGTTCTTTAAGTTTTTACACTTAAACGTTGTCCATTGAAGATTGGAAACATTGAATTGACTCGAGAAAACTTTCCCAAGCGCTGACCTGACTCTCAACATCACAACGAAAGTTCAAATCGGTTCGCGTAAATCACAACACGTGGAAAGTAACTCGCTTTAATTTATTTAGACGCTTTCTGAGATTTGTGGACTACAAATGAAATAGAATAAAAATTGTTGTTAGCTAATAAACTATGCTTAGTTTATTGTATTGCAGCGTTAATAATATTGCAGTGAAGATCAATGTTTAAGTGATATCTTCCGTCCTACTGCCTTGTAAGATAGGTATTGTATATTTCAGTAATAATTGAATAAACGAACCTGAAACTTGGACAATGAAAACTAAAAAGGCTCGTAGAAAATATTGTAAACGCGGGTCTATAATAAAACCCCATCACGACACGACAAATTGATGTCATCTATCCCGCTCTTGCTAACAGTCGCAACATATCACTCGACGCACGTCCTCGGCATTTTTCCTTTATATATTATTAATACATAAGTACAGCTATGCACCGCTTTTCCCCGTGAATGTCGTATGATGCTGTCCTTTTCTATATTGTTGGGTCTAGTTTTCCCAAAGCGACCGAACCCCGAGGGTAAAACTCCCTAGGGTTCGTATTGACTCTACTATGGAAGGAAAGTTATCTGTACACCTATTGTCGGCACCCCTGCCTCATCCCACAGCCACCCGTGAAGGACTTTCTTACGCGTTTTACGTTTTGTTTTATTTCGAGTACGTTTCGAGTCGATGTTGTTTGATGCTTCGCGTTGATTTGCTGGACACTTGTTGATTACTATTTACTGAGATTGTTTCGGTTATTGAAAGGCTTGTTAAAGTTTTTTTCTTATAGGAATTAGTGGTAATGTATAATGCATGAGCTTAAGTAGACTTTAGTATATGCCCTTCTGTTAAGAATCATGTAAACTGACTATGAATGAATGTGTCCTGAGTCCTTTCTTTCTATAGGTATTGCACCTCCGATAAAAAAATAGGGTTACAAATCAAAAACATGGATTTTTCAGTAAAGTGAAAACAAACTTTACTATGCCTTTTATTTCTATTCCAGAGGGATTAGTGTATAATGTAATAAAATTGTATAATATTTCAAGAGCTTACAAAAATACATATAGTAGGTTGTTAAAGTTCTTTTCTTACAGTTGTTCTTTTACAAAAATATTTAAGACTAGTATCAAACCAAGGGTACATATAATATGACTCATAATATAGGTACGATGCACTATGTAAAGTTCACAAAACATGACATAGATCGCAAAATAATAATGATATCTATCAGTAATTTGATCCGCCCACACTTAATACGATTTAGGGTTGGTACACACCGGACGCTAATTTGGTAATGCGCGGGCCATGAGCCACGCGTCCGGCACGCGACCAAAGGATGCGACTGTGCGATTTGTTCGCTTCACTTATTTATAGTGAAAGACAGACAAATATGTGCAGATAAAAATGTCACTCCAATATTGACATCCGACACCGGTTAAAAAATACTGGGATAAGTGCGGAATTCTTTGTATTCCAATCACTACGAGAACATTAATGTAAGAGGTTTAATGAAGTCTAGCCTACGTCATTCAGGAATACTGTAGCTTTTTATTAGTGAAATACTTTTTGGAATCAGTCCAATAGTTTTTGAGTTTATTTGTTAAAAACGTACAAAAATACAAATCTTACCTCTTTATAATATAAGTGTGAATAATGATCTACCTTTGTGCTAAATTTTGTCAAAATCCAGTAGTTTTGACTTGAAATAGTAACAAACAGCCATCCATCTATCTTCACAAGCATTTATAAAATTAGAAGATGTAGTAAAACATCAGTTTAGAATTAAAATGTCATACCACTGAAAGCAAAGTTGCCAGTAGTTGCAAGCGTCCAATACCTGCAAGTGATACGAATTAGTCAGCGTACCCATAAAAGGGAGTGTCGGCGCACGCGCCGCCGAGTGTGCCGCACACGTCGACAAACGAGCACGACTAAACACTCATTTAGATTATTGTAGCGTAATCGAGTTACACCGATTGCTGATTGTGTCCTTGCCTTTATATTGTTTCATTTGTTCGAATAATTCATCTTTGACAAAGTTTGAGGCATTTTGAAAGTGACACGTTTTTAGCGTGTACCCTAATTTACATATTTTTCTTCTTTCTTTCTTGTTCGGCAACGCAACGCAGCGCAAGTGGTGCCTTTAGTATCGCTGATGTCTATGAGTGACGACAGCTTCTTACCATAAGGTGGATCTTCAGATTGTTAATAAAAATGATTAAAAGTTTAAGACGTTTTAAGTTGCAATATTTTGATTTCAAGCCATTTTAAATTAATAATAGCTACATAAGACAAGCCCATCTCAGGTTATTTTAGTTATTTTGAAATGCGTATTACGATCGAATTTCAAAGACTAGTTCTAAGAATACGTCTAAATGTGTGTTCAAATTAATTCAAGAGCTAATAGCTTGTAAATAATACGTTAATTTACATCTAAAAGTCGCAGTATTTGAAGCATAAACGTATTATAATTAATTTATGTTTGCAAAGATAGCCGGTAGCATAACTTTGCCCTATTTTAATGGTAATTCAGTAATACGATCCCCATTCTTTAGTAGTACAATTAGGAGCACCGATAAACCCATGCATTATCTAGTCATGGCTAACAATGGAAAATATTACCCTTGGACAAAAATGGCTATAATATTACAAGTGGGGTGCGAAAGTAGCATGTGTGAAATCACAATGGTTTAAAACTATATTTACGGAACTGTTTTGTTCGGGAGTATGATTGATGGATCTTAGGACTCTGTTATAAAGTTGAGATAAAATGATATGTTTTAATGATATTCCTTATTTGACCTTATTGTTTTTTTTTTTTTAAATGTTAATTATTTATTTTCTAATAGACTGAAAGTTACATACTTTGTGTATATAGATATATGTATATATATCTATATACACAAAGAGAATAAATTAATATAAATCTAAATATACTTACATGTAGATCTTATAACTAAATTAGTATTATATTAAAAAAGTATATTTACAAGAAATAAATGTCACCCAAAATTCCCAAATTAGGCATTGTACCCAGAACGCTGGCAGCATTGCCCCGCTGTATTGCCAAACTAATTCTTTGGGCAAAGTAGCTGCCAGGTCTCCAGAAGTACGGACTAGTCGTTTCGACATGTCTTTCATGAAACACTTCATGTCTGCCGACCACGTACCCAAAGTTTCCATTGCAAGCGCCGCAAACTCATAGTCTTCTGTAACAGAAGAGTATTTGCGACGCTTTAGAAACTGAGCGCGATCGGCTGCGGCCCCAGCTTTATTGCAAGTGTCATGCACATAAGATGGGGCCAAAGTGTCAACACATGTTACATCCCACACTAAGGTGCGACCTAATCTCCATGGCACAAGAGTTGCACCGTCGGGTCTCTTACCATCGTCTCTGCACATACCACATGGTTCTAGCGTGGCAGGTACAGACACCGTGACAAGAGCCCTACGGATCAAATCATTAATTGTGCCATGGCGATACCATCGGCCAGCACTCTTAGCGCAGGATAGACCATTTCAACCCAACCGATCCACACTTTGGCCGCAAATGCAATTGTGAGGTTCACAGACTTTGGCACCGAGCCTGAGACATATGGAGATGCGTAGGGTTGAAGCATCTAAAATAGTGCCAAGATTATGTGAAGGCAGAGCATGCAACCAGTAACTTGAATTCTCATCAGAAACCGCTAACAGTCTCGCCCTGTCCGTGTTGTCCACTGTCTGATCAAGGAGAGAGGCAAACGTCGACTTGATTCCGGGCATGTCCCAAAATTTTTGTTTTGAACTGTCGACGGGGATAGTTTCCAACGGAAACATGGCCCTCCAAGCACTCAAAGCCTGATCAAGCCAGTCACCCGAACATCTACTTGGTTTAAATTTAAAATATCGCTGATGAGCGTGATCGAACTGTGAGTCGAGGCTAAAAAAGCCGGAAGAGCCACACTTGCGGTGGAACGAATACCCAACCCACCTAATTTAATAGGTAGGCATGCCTGTCTCCAAGAATTAGATTCGAAATTTAAATTTAAAATTTTAGAAACAGTTTGTTTTAAGGCTGTGTCGATAAGTTCTGTAACCAAAGGGAATTTCCAAACAGGACAACAACGAAGAACATGCATAAATTTTGGGGTGAATAAGCAAAGACGAAGGAAATATATTGCCATATGTGGTTTTATTTCAAAAAGACGATCAGAAAATTGATTAAACAAATCTAATTTTGAATTTACCATATGTGTAACTGCATCCTCGAAAATGGGAGCACCTAATAGATTTAAATTCATTTTAGATTTAATGGATATTTCAGGAGGTATTGTATTAAATTTATGAATAATTTCGGTACTTTGTATATCTGTGATGTCCTCTGAAATATACAATTCACATTTTTTGTCATTAAATTGTTATTGTTATTATGTATAATACTATAGTCAATAATCCCTGAAGTAACAGTACAGTGTAGTTTAATAAATAAAACTAATTTTCTTAATACACAGCTTGGTTTCCTTGCAAAACAGGGCAAAGGTGAGTCCGTACTTCGTATCTGAGAATACAACACAACTCTCACGTTTACCGGTTTTCCTTCACCGAAGTAAGAAACACTTATGTGAGAACAGTATAGAATCGGCCCTTCTCACATCAATGTTCTTCAAATACGAGTAGTATCATACTTTAGTGACTGTTGAAATTCATATAAATTAATTATTAACGTTTGACTTAGCATTCAGTATATCGAATCCCATATTTTTTAAATTGATTATTATCTTTCCGTGAAGTCTACCTATAGAGAGAGCTACCACCCTCTTCGTCAGCCGCCAAATGACTTGTCATGTTCCGGCTTTGGACTTCGTGTTTTGGACCCAGTTCTTTATTTATTTCTCTCTCTTCTTTGTTAGCAATGCATCGGTAATGCATTTCATAGTGAAATAAACCCCTTGACACTTAAATAAGCCTCGCGTTGGAACTCCCTGTATCTGTAACCTGTCTGTATAGAATTTCTCATATGTTGGCCATAGACCTCAAACAAAGAAGAACTGAAAACAGTCATTCGTCGGTCATAAAGTATTCTCAAATAAGAACCGAACTTGGGTTCCTTTACCCAGTTCGAGTTACTTTCAACTAAGCTACAAGGTCGTAAAATACAAACAGAAAAGTAAAACGACACAATGGTAATAATTTATCATTTTATTTCTTATTTTTGTGATTTGTTTTATGAACGATTACAATGTACAAGTCTTATTCGATATACAATCGCGTTAAATAATATACGTAGCTACATATTTGATATTCAGGGAGAAAATCCCCTACAATACTGTTACCGTTCTTGAGACAACGAAGAAGTGATTGGAGAGGATAATATTTTATATTTCGTATACATTTTTTCATTACTACATTTGGTATATTTCGTTGTGCCTTGTAAAATATTATATAGAATTCGTTCGTTTTATACAGGATATGTTTGGTTTCAAGATATGATTTATGTTCCTTACTTAGATCCTTCAAAATTCTGCCTTATAAACTTAGGCTTTAAATCAATAAATAAGGTCTCTAGCATATGACAGACAGTCAGTGGCCAATTTTTAGTGTGATGGTCACAAAAATTGTTACATTAAATTCGTGATTACATAACCAAGAAAAAATCTCTTGCAAGTAAAATTGGACATACAAAAAGTCTGTCATGTGCACATGAACTAAATAAGTTCATTACTTCTCTATTCGAATCAAGTTGAAGAATCGAAAAAATTTACAAATGGATTATCGTTAAAATTTACAACAATACTATACTTACAATAAATATATCACAGATTTCACAAAAGAAACTGACACACAAGAATTGTAAGAGCGATTTAGAGTACCTAAGGAATAACTTTTTACAAGATGGTTTACTCCTGAGCATTTCTTAAATTATCGTGAGATTTTACGGTATATAAAATCTACCTTAATATTTCCATATAGCAACAAAACTATGAATTGTGTGAATCTAATGCCGTTTAACCTATTATTTACAAATTACTTACAATATATACATTTTATAATAATACAGATCCTCTTAAAATTATTGAATGAGCTGAACTTACAATTAACATTGGTTGGTGTGATAATAAAATTAACATTATAACAATAATAAGTTGAGATTTAAATTAAAAAACAACTAAAAATATAAATATAAATAACTATGAATTCAAATGATCGTCAATTAGCGTCAAATATAGAAACTAGTTTGATTAAAATCGATATTCCATTTGAGTGCATTAGTCAGAGCGTACTCGAAGGTTTGTGCGAATGATACTTGGGATTCCATTTAGGTCAACGTTTACATAAGCTGTTAAAGGGTTTGATTAATTACTTTGACAGATTGATTTATATTTATGTATAATAGTAATGCGTTAGATTATAACAAGAACACTAAGGATAGACTTAACCACCGTACCAGTTTACATCAGTGCAAATTATTATTGGAAATATAGCTGATTGGAATAAAAAAACACTACCTAAGTTTTCCTTTGCTTACCCTTGTATAAACTTTTTCTTTTTATTTTTTTTTATTAAATTAATAAAAAATATAGATAGAATAATTTAACACAAAATATTAAGTCAAGCCGATTGGACTGTTTATGTTCCATATCATGAAATAACAATTACTGAAGTATAAATCAACTGAACATATCTGCAAAGTGTCAAGTGAAACTTATGACGTCATTTAGCGTAATAATGCATCAGAGTATTCTCTATCAACTAACGTAAAGTTGTTTTTCATTTCCGCACGTTCAATACACAGGGTTATGTTATCATGCGTCACTTTGACAGAATCGGGGTCATAAGTTACTTTGAGGCGAGAGGGGCCGTTTGAGCGTACTGTTGCGCGCTACACGTCGGCAGCGAGAAAGGGTTAACGCTGAATGGCGACGATACGAGGCCGCCCATTCCTGAAAAGAAAACAAAGTTGAATCGGCCGCTGTGGACGTAAAGGCGTCTTTTTAAAGTATATACGTGTATGCATGAAACTAAGGTTTACTGTTGCCTAATTTTAATGAAATATGAGATTATACTTAGCGTAAAAGTGTACTGAGATTTTTTTTAAATCAATGTATGGATTCGCATAAAATTACCCGAGATGTCAATCAGTGAATCGTATAATATAGTTAGAATATTATTATGATAGCAGTGGATCTAGAAGTGTTTTATGTCAGTGTATGGATTAATTCTCATGTTAAACTGTAAGATTAGGTGTTTCGGTTATATCTACTATCATGTGAAACCTTAACATAAAATAAAACAATCATGAAGAATGTGAAAACTGCTACTTAATACTAAAATATTCAAAACACGAAATACGTTACAAATATGTAACAAATTATTCAAAGTTAATTATTATGTATACCTATGAAAAGTGTTATAATCTCTAAAATGAGCCTTAAACACATTGGTACTTATACAAAGAAACACTAAAACTACATCATAATACTACGTAAAACATCCTAAAATGTTAGTTCTAAAGAAAGAGTACCTATTGGACTACCGCAAAGTGCAAAAAGCAATAAAAGCGTACGTAAAAAGCGAACGAAAATAATAAATAAAAAATCGGGAGCTACTAACACTGGACGGCTAGATGTTGCCAATTCTGTTGATGTTGGAAATTGACGGGCGAATGTCTGACAACCGCAAAGGCGCTTCTTAGCTTAGTCTCTTTACCCAGTTGGTCTTTCATATCGTCGCCGGTGCATTTCGCATGAGTGTTTGCTGGATACTCGGTCGCGTTCTTACATTTCCCGTTTCTTTCACTGTAATGGCTGCTATCTTTCGCGTTATACGCGTTATAGTGGTGATGGTCAGACGATAAATGCGTCGCGTTGGCCGGGTGGTAGGGTCCTAGAGACACTGGTCGGGAAGAAAACGTACGTTAACAAAGCGACACGGACAAATAGACATAGCGTGCGTGAGAAGCGCTCGGTGCGTTCCGTTTGAGGCGGAATGTGAAGCAATAAGCACAGTACTTTGTGAATTTTATTATGATGAATGTGTTTTAGAACGAATTGTAAGGAAATGGAAATAAGAGCATAACGTTTAGGTTACTTAAGATAGCAAATTGCTTGTAGTTGTAAGTTGATTCTGGAGAGATTGATTTTCTTTGTTTAATAGACACAAAAATTACGATTCATTAATTTGTTGTTTTAATGCACATGAATGTAACATACATTCATTTAACTCTATTAATGCATTAAGTGCAGGCATATTAAAAATTATGTATAAAACGTATGTGGATACAAATAAAAGGATTATTTTAAAAAATACAGCATTTCGGTATGATAGACCCTTTTAAAGACGTATCTACTCTACAAAGACGCCCAGATAACCATAACGTTATTATTAAAGTAAAAAAGTACAAACTCTCGTACGGGTTGACATAGAGTTATATTTTATGAGATATAACTTTAACATTTAATTAAGTTACCTACGTTCTTATCGAATAAAAATACCTAGGCATACCGCATCGACAGAGCCAGCACTAGATGCAGATCCTAAAAGTATCATAGAGTAGTCCCTACAGAACGTGTAAGTATGATGCTTCAGAAGGTGTCATAGAGTAAAAGTAGTAGTTCCTATAGAACACGTAGGTATTAAGCTCCGCGGTACTCACGTGAGGTAGTATTAAAGAGCGAGGTAGGCGGCGCGGGGTAGTGCTGCGGAGGGTAGGCGGGCGCGTGCGGGGTACTCGCGGCCGAGCAGTACCGCGGCGACACCGACCCGCCGCCGCCGCGGGCATACTCCTCTAAAAGAAAAAGCCTGGTCAACACCAACACTGCTGTTAGGACTTCTGCCAATGTTGCCTATTACGGGGGCTTTTTAGGACTATTGCCAGTGTTTTAGGAATTTTGTCAATATTGCCAGTCTACTTCGGAGATTTTTAGGGCTGTGAAACCAACACTGTTGTTAGGACTTCTAAAAATACTGCATATGACGGGGATTTTTCAGAACTATTGCCAATATTGCCAGTCTGCTTCGGATATATTTAGGGCTATGGCAGTAATACACCAACACTGCTGTTAGGACTCCTGTCAATGTTTCCTTTTACGGGGAGTTTTAGGGCTGTGACAGTTAACATAATTGTCATAGCAGATCAAAATGCAGAATTATTATTGTCAATAACATTAGACATCTTCTGAGTAAGTACTAGAGTCCAGTACGTCCTCTGTCTCGCTCTAGTAGGTCTTCTGTATCACTCTAGAAAATCTTGTATCGATTGCATATTACAAATTATCGCTAGTCGGAATGTCACCTCACGAGCGGTGATGTATTTCGAAGTATTCCAAACACATTGAAATCTATAAAATTACCCTACTTTGTTACCTCCTATTTTCGCTTGCGATATGACAAAGTTGAAATTCGGAAAGATTACTTCGAAATCTATAAAATTTTACATTTTACCAGAGCCTACCAAACTTAATTTTTTAGCAACAAATGCCTATATACTCGTAGTTAGTTCGATCATTTGACCCACCTTCAGTCCACTGCGAAGCCGCGGTGTCCTGAACGCTGACTGCCAGTTGGCCGGTGTAAGAGTTGAAGGGCATACTGGCTGGCGGGGAGCGAGGCGCGCCCAATCCTAGCTGGTTGTTACGAGGCATCGAATACAACGCCTCTGCTAAGTCCGCCGCCCGTTTTAGTATGATTTCCTGGTAATATAGAAGGCCTTTTAGACTACAGTTTTTAGGAACTGTCTTGTGAGATATAGATTAGATGCGAGTTCTAGTGTTAAGTTTAAGGTTTAAACTACACGAAAATTGCATCATCTGAGAAGTTAATTGATTAAAAATATGACTTAAAGCATAGTCCACATTTATGAAGAAAATAAAGATAAGTATCATGTCAAAATAATCTTGCTCTTATTACACCAGTAATACGATTTCTAAATACTTTGCTTAACCTGTAGTAAACTGTAGAAAGTGAGACGTAAAACTCACTGAAATATTATGATCGAAAGGTGCGTCTTACTTACCTTAGGTAATTTTTCCGGGTCGCCCGGATGTCTGGGTATAAGTTTCTGGAGTCTTTGAAAGCCGTAATCTATCGTAGGCTCGTTGAGTGCTGCTATGCGAAACAGAAAAACAAAATCAATCATTAGCCCCCGCTAATAAATGGAAGCCTAATTGATGGATCGTGGAAGAAATTGCCTACTATAAGTAATCTGCTCCGAACTCTGCTTTGGATTGTTTATTCAGTTATATTATTAACCTTGTATATTAAACTTTTTTTACTTTAAAGAAAAATAAATAAATATTTAACTAATTAAGCAATAATGCATGCCAATTTCTACAAATCAATTACTGAAAGGCATGATTGAATAGACTTAAAATTAGCATCAGAAAAACAAGTGAAGGAGTTTAAATTTTTTTCAAACCAATTTAAAAAGAAAACAATAAATATTTTTACTTATTACGACCTCCAAAAACGTAAATTGATTATAATGGGAACAAAGAATGGCCTTAAAAATGACACTTTAATTACTTTTGATATTTGATTATTTATTGATTAAGGGTCAGTTTAATTAAAAATATTAATTTTGATACTGTCGATAAGAAATTTATTTTTATGGAATTCATTTAAAGCTAGCGAGAATCTATTTTTATTCAAGACAAATAAAAACAAAAAAAATGTATGTTATACTCACAAACGTAGACAAATCTTCCTGGTGCTCCTTTGCAGAACTGTTTGCTTTTGTACGAAAGGGTTACTTCAACCACACCGGGGATGTGGCGCGGCGGCGTTTGGACTCTTATTGCGTGTGATGTTATTAACTGCAGAGGAAAACATTAAGTTCAATATCATAGACGTAATATGTCTATTGAAGTAATTAAGGGAAAATTTTCGTCATAATTAATTGTAAAATTATATAAAAACGGCCCTCATAACAAGACTTCTGTTGCATACCTACATATGTGACATGTAATTGGAGTTTCACCTTTAGAATCGATTTTCATATTTTCAATCCAGTGTATGAAAATATATGGAGAGTAAAATCAAACTTTCGGCGTTACGTCAGGTTATGCGTTAGTTTGGTAATTCTTAATACAGAATCTAGATAGCGTTATTAATGATCAGTAACAACGCAATCTAATGATAATAATAATCTTGTTACTGATTTGACAATCGCAAACTAGATGGCGTTGTTACTGATTTGACGATCGCAAACTAAATGGCGTTATTATTGATTTGACGATTGCAAACGATTACGTTAAACTCCAGTCGTGCGTTGGAGCTGACACACACATATTTTTCTTTAATTTCTTTATTTTTAATGAAAAGAATAATGGAAGAAGAAGATAAAAAAAGATTATCAATAGGCCGTCCAGCAATGACAATATTCAATTTGACATGGCAAAACATGTTTCAGTAGATTCGGAGAAAATTAGCGGAACAAACGCGAATAAGGCTCTCATATTTCCGAAAGATATTTACTCACCTCGCTCCAAACAAGCATAGTTCCGAATACTACTTGTAGTCCATCGAAGAAGTTATCGCCTACGATTATTACTGTGGAACCTCCTGACGTCCATCCTTCGCTCGGTGATATTGCTTTAATACAAGGTGTTGCTACTGGTAAAGGTGGGTATAAACCCGCTGTTGACAATAAGAAATTCATAATCTTAGCATACATTAAAATCAATCTTAATAAACGAGATAATTGGCAAATAAACGATTGCATCTAAGTAAATCATAAAGTGATCTAGAAACATCGATCAATCAACCTATTAAACAACTATTATAGATTTCAGGTTAAAAATAGGTAAAAGCACAGACTATATATCCGACGAAAATACAAAATGCCAAACCTCGAAACCTCGTTTTATCATAGAGACGTTTGCTATTTTAGATAATGGTAAAAAAGAAAAGGTAAAGATAGATTTTACATATTGGTAAAAACTCTAAGTGTAATTGAAAATGAATTTTAGCCGCTACTAACAAAGTCGATTTAACATAACATTTTAATGGTTGTTATAACATTATCGAAGTGTTGTTACAGATGCAAGAATGTTGTAGTGAGGGGGACACGCCGACAGTAGGGGGAAGCTCAAATCTTGCGAAAAAAACGACGCGGTAATAAAGACGAGAAGAGAAAGTGAATTTAAGGGGACGAAAGAAGATTAGGCCCGTGGTTCCTTTTAATTTAACCAATAAAATATATTTTTACTTCCGAGAGTGAAGTTTGTATTTTCAACGGAAAATTGTCTTGTGGTATATAAAAATATTTAATATTTACCACAGTTTAATACGCAAATAAAATGTGCATGTTCGTTCATTACACCTTTTGACTACCTATTCTGTTATGCTATTTTTGGGGTCAGTTCATTTTCAAAACTTTATACGCAAGTACCTACACAATATATTTTTTTAAACATAACACAACTAATTTCAGTCAAAGATCTAACAATTCAACATACCAACTTAGAATAATACTGTAGACACTCCTTACATTGGTGTTTATAAAAGCCAACAAACAGAGCATATTACTATTAGTAAACGAATACTAAAGAACAAACTGAAGCAATTCTCTGGGCACGTAACAGATAGTATCAAGTTGTGCAAATTTTCTCATTCGCACCGTGTAATCCCTTCAAGTTGGTTTCACGCCGTCTAGCCTTCCAAACTTTTGACGCTTTCATAATGTGGAATAGAATTCTCTTAGCTTTATTAATTTCAACTGTGTTTAAACTTCACTGGAAATCTGTGCGAGTCTATGATATTTTATTACGGGGAGAAATTTTGGCTTAGCATTATTTTAACGCAGCAATGTTTTCGGCACAATTTGATGATTTACTATCAAATGAAAAATTGGATACACGTGTCTGTTGTTTTTGGGTATTATTATCTTGCCTATTGCAACCTGTGGGTTTCCATAGATTGGCAATACTAAACTATACGCATCCGCTAATTACCATTCCCACTTTCGCTTCTTTATTCTGCAAGCAAATTTAACTTTTACAAGATCATTGATTACCAAAACAAACTCCTAGAGCAAATTATAAGATGTCCTATTTTCTACACAGACAGGAATTAAACTTAGAACTATGCTCCGTAAAGCGCGTGTTCAAAGTTTCCGCGAAGTATAATTCCTCACTAAATTATCCCTATTCTCTTCATGCTCGCTTCAACACCCCCTTCGTCCTTTGTCTCACCCCTCGCCTCAACTTCCTGCGAAATGTCTACAGTGATTCCTTGCATACAAACGACGTTTTTAAATGGTTTATTACGACCTTTACACATTTGTCGTCGATTGACTCCATACTTATTTATAAAGACGCCGGTTAAGAAATGTAATTGTAATGAATTGGAAAATCGATTATTTTTTGTTATAAAATTGGCCCGTTGACCCCATTGACGTAGCGTATACGTACAGGTGTTGTGAGACAGATTTTTTTATTAAAAATATTTTATAGATAATTTTAAAGGAATCCAATATAGGTAGAGTGGTAGACTACTCGTGACAGCGGCACATAAATTAGAATGATCAATAAATAAAACATGTTAACAGTTGTAGTTCAAAGTAAATTCCCCTTCATAGCTATAAGTAGCTTTGTGAAAAAACATAAAAGGATCGCGACCAAATTTTTTGTATATAAATAATATGTTTAAGAAATTAAACATAAAAATAAAATGGAACAAACATTCAGGCGCGTCTCTTGCCTTTTGAGTAAAACCTTAATCACTCGTTTTTCCCAGCAAGTTTTCCCAGTAACGAAATAACTAGCTAAGACGTGTGAAGTTTGTTAATCTATGCTTAGCCAACTTTACAACCCTAAACTGTAGTTTGTATAATAACACAAATACTTTACAAGAAACAAAGTTGACACCAAGAAAATAAGTATAGAATTAATTAGTATTAAATGAACATTATGGCAACCTTAACATGAGATAAAGGCATGACCACATCGGCAATTTTTCGCCTTGCCGGAATGTTTGTTTCCAATACATTACTGTTATAAACAAATAATAATAATAAAGTGAAACAATAAAAACAAAACAAAACGTACAAGTATGTTCGGGCGCGGCGTCAGTACCTTCTGTAGGGTCGAGACGTTTCGCTCGGCGGCCATGTTTGCTGTTATTGTGCACGAACATGTTGTCTGATATCGCGAGCAGAGGTCCGTCGACCATCACTTGCGTTGATATTACCACCTGTAAATAACGACTAAGTTAATTCTACACTTACGGCACCATGAGAACTTAATTTGTTCTTACTTTTTATCGTTCTTGCTATTTTTAATATCAACAATTTGAAACTATTAAGTTACAGTTTATATGATAAAGATGCTACGAACTATTGCTTTTTTCTAATGCCGATAGGTGATGAAGTTGTACCGTATGTAGAAATACCTATTTATGTTTATTATCAAACCAATCACCTTAATTTTATGCTATATAATCAATACATACTTTTGGATAACATTATTTAAAAATTCTCAAAAATAAATGAAGTAGTTATTGTTATTCCTAGCTAATCAAAATCATCAATTAAGAATCCCTTAACAATCGCTAAACATACCAGTATACATCCAACAAATTTCAAGTTCACCTCTCAGCTCTACACCAGTACAGTATAAAAATAAAACCCATCGATGTGTGGCATTCACTCATACAAATACTTATTGTGCGCACACATAGACCCACCCGAGAGGGAAAGTCCCCTGGGAGGAGGAGCCAATGTCTCGGGAACGAAATGGACGAATTCCGATAGGTATGCAAGGAAGTGCAGTGCGTGTTTTATATTGACGTGTGTCTGTGTTATGCCGGTGGTGGTACTGCCATACCAGCCGAAAAGTCCAGCTTACTATCATTGCTTTACTATCATCACTCTGCAGCTGTTGTTAACACACGTATTATTTGTTGGTAAATATTATACGTATGGAATGGATTGTTCTGTGTTGTCGGGCCAAAAATCACGAGATCTTGGGTTGTACGACACAACTGGACTTGCCCTTTCTGACGGCCTAGGCAAGCCACTGGTATATGTATAAATAAAAAACACAAAAAAATGTTTGTACGGATGTCTTTTTTAGCCTCTGAAACCATCCATTGCCTCAAAATAGTTTCATTTCAAAGGCAATTGGTGGTTTGAGACCACTAAAAAAGTGCATTAGGTACATTCGGTCCATTGATAAAGTCAATTTTCCACTTTTCCCATACAAAATTTTAAAGATATTATGTAAAGATGGCGCATAAACACTCTGTCGACATAAATACACTGATCTGTTATTGTCATCAGAAAATTTACTAGCGGAACATGCTAGGTATAACTAGTCGTAAGTAACACAAATTTTTTTTATACGGATGTCTTCTATAGACTTTGAAGCCATCCAACTGATATGTCCTAAAATGGTGTCATTTGAAAGGAAACATTGTGAAGATAGTTTGAGACTACTAAAACAATGCATTAGGCACATTTTCGATTTTCCACTTTTTCCATTCCAGTAGTTCTCTATAAAACACGAATTTAAGATGGCTTGTCCAAGCCTGTCCAAATTAAAAATTATAAATAGGTATATTGACTGATAGTAAAATGATGATTTATTTCAGTAGAATATCGTCATTGGTCACTTTGTTTGGTCACAAAATGAGGTTTATAAATAGGTATAGTATGCAATGTGTCGTATACAAGTGTAACCAGAAGTAAAAAACTCCCGTCTGTAATATCGTCTGCAATAGTTCGATTTCAGACTCGATCTAAAAATACGCACAGTTATATATTACTCCCATATATTCTTACCCTTGAAACGTTCCCCACGACCACTGAATTATTCAATGACACACAGAAAGCCCAAATATAGACATAACTATACACGCACACCGACAATCGTTGTAGAATTTCAAACGTTATTACTAAGTAATAAGTTCTATATTTGTTTAAAGTTGCCACGAGGACACGTAAGACAAATATGTCTTGGCAACTATGAAAGCAAATTTATACTCATGAGTATACTGTATGAATGCACCTTTATGTTAGTCAGGGTTGGCGCTAATTAGTCTGAATGTCCTTAAGAATGTTTTGACTACAAAATATGACTGTTTTCTGAAAGTTATTGTTAGAAAATTATAACAGCGTAATAATCTTCTTCATATTTAATTGTCTTTTAAATGAGTCTGGTATTAATTACACTTTTAACAATGATATTAACTAACTAACTGTTTTATGTGATTTTTCATCTAAAAAATTTTGTACGTTACTGTACGACGTACAGTGTACGTGAAGTACCTAATAATGGCATGCAGGTCTTTATATCTATTAATTTATGAGTTAAACAAACACTTTTAAATTTTATTATCAACTTAATTTTAGTTTGTTCTCTTTGCATATTTGTTAAAGTCAAAATTTTACACAATAGAGTCTAAGTGAAACTTATTATGAGTTCAGTAATTAATAGTGAAAAAATATTTTTCACCATTAACTTAATCATGACATTATTAGACACCGATTTCTTTATTATTTATCTGAAGAAAACTATCCTATCAACAATACCCAGTTTGATAAATCAAAGGCTGAATGTAAAGGATGGAAGTAAATAGATAAACTGGTTTAAATAAATTTAATTTCATCCCTCCCGTAGATTGGAGGCTTCAAATATTCAAGAGTCGTGAACACAACCCTTCCTTCAGCTGAGGGTGAGCAATTGGGGACTACCGTATAATGTAAGTCTGAAAAAATAAGCATCGAAGTCACATAAATTGGTTTTGGTCATGGATTGTAAAATGAATTGAAGGTATATTTTGAAATATCAATTCAATTCATTTAATAGGCAGGCCCCCAGTATTATGTTAAATTACAATAAAACACCAACTAAAATAACGAAAAATTCGGCTTAATATTACCTACTCTCCATAGTTTGTGTTGTTTCAATTTGTTTACTTTATCATTTTCTTAATAGTATACGAATGATTATATGTACTTGTAAATTCAACGTTTAAACAACACTTATTTTTAGTATTTAGGTACTGTAGGAGTAAATGTAAATCTCACTTGAAATCTTCTCATGTCTCGAGGGTTTCCCGCGTTCTTCAAACAGTTCTGGTTGCATTTCAGGAAGAACTTCAGAAAAAACCTGCAACAAAAATAATATTTGAATTCAAAAACGTCAGGAAATAATACATTTTATTTGGTATTTCTAAGCGACACTTGTATTTTCTAACCGACAGCACAATGTATCTACGTTGGAAAAGCGTAAAACGTTCAAAACATATTATCAAATTATTTAAAGAAAGAACGTGTGAACATTAAAACACAATGAAGAGGATACATAAATCAGTAAACTCCAATAAAATTAACAATCAGGTAACCATAAAACTAAGTAAAAAATAATCGACTCTCGCTCATAACATCAGATGTTTCCACTTGACAAAATGCCGTCTCCCGTTTAGTAGTTCCCGCTAATTTGTTTCTCGTGTTCACAAATTTGTAACTATTACTACGTTTCCGTTCGTTCTTGTGACTTTATTTTAGTACCCCTACTAACTTTGAGTGCCACGTTTCAACCCAGTTGCATATTTTAGGTAGAAGAGTAGGTAAATCGAACAAAAAAGAGATTTGTTTCAGACGCGTAAAACGATAAACCCTGAAACGAAATCAAACAATTTCAGCAGAAAGTCTATAGGCTCAACTATCGGCATATCGGATTACATACAATGGCTGATCTTTGCAATTGTGTGGGCTCATTCGCGTCGTTTCAAAGTGATCTTTATGTAGTCGTATTATGGTTCACGTGGGTTGTTCGAGTAAGTTGGCCGATGCGTAACGTGGAGCATGCGATCAGGCAGGCGATCACGATGAATGCTTTAGCAGAAATATTTTACATGGCCTCCGGCATCGGCAGTGCCGCCACACCGAATATTGCTGTGCCAACAGACGCGGATGTATACAGAGCGGTTCACACCCCCTCGGGTAACAAAACTTTTAAGTTAATGTTTGACAATATAGTGTGAATTACGTTCCCTTGTCACTGTTACAAGAGTAATACCAGAATTGAATATTTTAAGTGGTATAAATTAAACTATAAGTTATTCTCTTACTTAATTACATAAGTACCTTTCACACTGTGCTTAAGTAAATAATACTAACGGTAAATTGTATTTTTTTCCAAAAATATCTGCTTTATAAATCGATTTCATAACCACCAATCAAACTGTGAGCATTGCTCAAACAATTGACTAACGTCGGCCCCTGCAATGGCATGCTACCTAGTTATCTAGCTATTTATCTGGTTTTCTATTCACAAACGTATCCTGTACAATGTACATGGAGTATGAAAACAACAAGAAGTGTGGTAAAAACCACTCTGTGTTCCGGTAAACGGCGGCCAGATATGAACGGTGCGCCGCGAACGTATTTGTGTAGCCCGCGGCGCCGCACATCTGTTCCCGCATTATTTATGTTAAACACCTTATGTCACAATATTGCGAGTTAGCAGTTTACGCGGCTGTCAAGCGACATACACTCCACGAAGATTCGAGACATGAATGGAGATTTTATTTTGAGAAGACAGATGCGCGGTACTGATAGGCGTGCGTAGTGCGTACGCGTGTGCATACTTAAACGGTACACAACTTTAAATATTTTTTATAATCGCAAAGCCAGATTGGTTACACACCGTTAAGCTTTTTATGATTTTGGATTTGTTCTATTGATCCACATGCTATTTATTTATGTAAGATTTTTTGGCATTTATTATTTATGTAAGATTTTTTTGGCATTTAGATAAGTCTTCGAAGCTAAACAACGCCGCGATTATTTTAGTGAATTACTTTCTTACACAAAACTCTATGAACTATAAATAAATAAAAAACCTTACAAAAAACTATGAACTATAAATAAAAAAACGACATTTATGTTACGTAATAAATTTTTACTAAGGAACACTTTAAATAACCTCAAATAACTCTTGATTTTTTTGGGAATTTTTAATGTTTATTTTGCTTATTGTTAAATATCTTATTGTTGCAATATTCACTGACATCTACGTTGCTTATACTTCACTTGCGGCTAAAGGAAGTCGTAAGGACTCTGCATATATTCGGGTGACCCCTGACTTAATCTATAGCCATTAATAAAGTTTCAAGGGTCACCTGACGCGGCCTTTATCCGTTAGTATCAGTCTTCTGCGGCACTGGTAAGCCTCAAAAATTACGACCAAAGAACACAAACTAGAATATATGGGAATCTTGTAGAATAAGTGAACAGCTTCTTTCAGACGACATAATGTTGAAATAGCCTGTGCGTGGAATTTACATCTACTCGTATCAATCGCGAATGCTACGCTAGTTCAGAATAATTTTAATCTTGTTATGGTTAAATATTAGGTACAGATATTTCAGACTCTTAGATATATTCAACCTTAACTCATACTCATACACACAGAACATCTAATAATTAGTTAGATGTTCTGTGCTCATACATGTTCTCGCAAAATATTCCTACGAGTAGATATGTATATCCTAAATAGGTGGATTAACTTATTTTGTAGCCAAAAATACACAGAATTGTTATGAGTAGATATTAAATGTTTGCTACGTAAATAGTACCATTTTATCTGTATTTCGAGACAAGACAATAATGCTACCTTCATTAGAATAAAAGTATACTATTAAGATAGCAGAACGACCAATAGCAATGCAAACACGTGGTCTGTGATCTCTCCCACACTCATCTTAAAAGGCTTTCTAAAGGATTTTTAAGTTCTCTTTTCACGGAAGAGGAATTTTTTTCGAGTATAATAACTTTCTTTGTATTCAAAACAATATATTTTATGTATGTACCGTGTTTAGACTTTAGTAAATATTAAAAATTACTTGATGTCTATAAAATTAAAAAAAAATCTATATATTGACAACACGAAGACATTTAATTAAACCTATGATTAATTTTTGTTATAGTTTTGAAAAATCGTTTTGATGTTTAATATTTATTTATACTTTCATATTTAAGTTTTTAAATACAGTATTAAAGGAAACCTAATACATTATTTAATAGACGTTAAGTAGGACAAGTATTTTGAAATATTTTTGTGTTAAATGTACTTACCTACGCCTTCTGCTTTGTAATATAACTCATACCATAAGAAATTAGCGAATTATGATACAGTGACGAGAGAAGCTCAAGTGTGCAGGGTAGTTAAACGTTAAAAAAGTCGTGTTAAATCGAATCACCATGTTTCGGGTGCGGTTAGTATTTTTGTAAATGTTGGATTATACTCCTTGACGGGAAAGGCCACCAAACTTGAATATACAAGGCAATAACTCGTTTAAAGCCTTATTGTTTATAAATAACACAGCACAACTACAACACTCTCGTAATAGGTAAAACACGATATTTAATACTACGTAGAGGCTCAGCGACAAAATCAAACCATCCCCTATAAAAGCACCCTAGGTGGGTATAGGGAATATTTACCTATCGCATCACAGAAAGGAAACTGTATTTTCGTCGTAAAAACTACCCCAGCTTTTCATCCCTAACCCGCGTATATAATATAGCCCCTACCCGTAAAGGCTTATCGGCTGATTTGTAGTGAAACGCGGTAAGTGACATTCTGCTTATTACAAGTTTTTTTTATATAGGATAAAACTAATGTGGTAGTCTTATTATTAATTTCTACGAGTATAGTTTATGTACCTGTCAAGTAAATTAACCGATATATAAACTAAATTGTTGAAGAACACTGAACGTTAATAATTGTGTACGTAATGTAATGGAAACAAAACACAAGAAACGACTAAATAATATTTATAGTTCTCATTTCAATTTATGTTAACAATCCAGTTGTATACTGTGGAGTGACGGACTCTTTACTAAATGTGAAACCAATTACCCACATTTTAAATTAAATAAATAACAAATCCAATATATAAACCCATAAATGGAAATTACCAGCTAGGCAACCAGTTTTGCTCAGGTTGGAGAATACCTATTTTAAAAGATGTGCTGAGGAATTTCTTTACGGCTTTTCTTCTCCTCCATGACAAAACACCTTTTCGAAAAGCTGGCAGATTAAAAAAATGACGTGCATAATTGTATTAGTGATACTTAAATTAATAAAAGATTATTTTATTTCATTTTATTTCATAAATTTTAAATTTTCATTTCATAAGCTAGTAAATTTCAAAACGTTACATTTTCAATTGTCACAAGGTCTAACAAGTCTAAATGTTACATTTTCAAGTGTTACGAGGTCGAACTGAAAGACTCGTATTGAAGTAACTTACTTCAGAATAAGCTTTGCATGCAAGCACATGAAACATGTTTACCAGGTGTAAACATTGCGATTTTGAAGGCGATAGAGGGGTTTTTATTTGTAGGCATATTAATAATCATATTAAAACTGCAATAAAAATTATTTACTGGAGTAAATACAGATCTAGTGATACCTAAAAAACAAAATGGCTTTTTGAGAAGCACAGTCTAGTATCTTAACGCTTTAAACAACTGTAACATATTCTTTATTCATAGTTTTATTTCCTCTCGGTTTCGTAGCGCGCACTACACGACGGAAAAAAATCTACTACGGCATTAAGTCGGTTGTGAGGAGGCCGGGGCCTTTCAAGTCGGAACACTTGAATGCCTCCCAACCCCACTCTACCACCCGCTGTACTATGTTTATTTGCATCAGTTGCGCCTTTCAAACTTGTTGAAAAAACTTGTATGCTAACGCTATGTTTCATGGTCTTTTTTAGAAATCTGCAAGAAGACTTAAGTTTACGCTTTTTAAAAGAACCTAGCGAAAAATTTCAATTTTTTTTTCGGAAAAACGTAATTTCCTTAACAGACCTTTTCTTAATTTAGCCTACGATTCTTATCATAAATTAATAATTTTTAATTCCATAAGAAATCAAATTATAACTCCCAATTTGTTTTCATTGTTAACCGTATTGTTCTGAACAATTAATTTAGTTTAAAGCAGGTACATAAATCGAAAAGGGGTCGCGAACGCAGTTAACCCTTGCATTTGGTACATACTGAAATATTAACGCGTCCTATAGACGAACGTGGAAAAACAAAGTCGAAAACTGGGTCCGATATAGGCCCGTCGCATGAAGTCAAAGATTAATTCCTTCTTTATAGAGTGTATAGGACTTGTAGGTGCATAGGATGATGTGATTTTAATTCATTTGCCCACTGTATAGCACAGGTTTTCCCATATTTGAAAACGCTTGGGATGTTTTTTATCACACTAATATAATACCTGTATACAATCACGAAGCGTGGAAGCATTCATAAATCATCAATTTTTTCTTCACGTAAAATTAGCTATCACTTTATTTTACTTGTAATTTGAAATTAATGCATATCTGGTTCGATTTCATGATATAAAAATATTAAAAATTCGTGTATTATTGTGATACCTACCGTATTTATGATTAAGTATGTAAACTACTTTAAAGTCTCCTTTTATAGCATATCCATTAAAACAATCTAAATTCCAACAAACCCGACCTTCTAAATTATAAATTAATGCAAAAAAGCTTACAATGTCTCACACATTGTAGAAACAAGTTTTGTTTCAATGTTATTATTCAATGTTGTTACTTAAGTAATACCACTGTACAAATATTATTATTTATACCATGGTAATACACGCACACTAGTTTGCGTTGCATACCGAACTCTTTTGCTTGTTGTACCTACGCGATCTTTACCAAACCTTCCGGCTATTTAATCTTTGGCGTCCGCCTGGCGTGTCGGTATTGAGTGGTGGCAGGGGGAGTCGTTGCCGGCCCAGGGGACCGCCTCCCGAGGGAGCTTGGGCGCTGGTGGGGGACGAAAGGTTAAAAGGGAAAAGTTATAAGAGACCGCTTGTTGTCAGATACCGCGTACTTCGCGTTCGATTGCCGAATGCGGTTTGCGGAACTTCAAATACAAATATAGTTTCGTTTCGACTTCGAGTCTTCGACAATTCTAGTTTGTAGTATTATGTTATAACTACAGTTTAAAAAGATAATATAAAATTATACATTTTATTTAGGGATGCATATAATTAGTCTTTCAGCTTTTTGTTTAAAAGAAGCGCTTTTTGTATAAAGAATGATAAAGAATTATGAGAAGGGCTGGTCGTAAAAAATGGAATAGGTAAGTATAGTAGATTACATAGAAGTTTTTGTATTTACCTTCTGTATTTAAACTATGATTCACAGAGTACTTAATCACTACGTTCTATGATTTAATTTTGATAAAAAATATTTAAGTACGTCTCAAAAACAATTTCCAGAATCTACTAATCTGTTTTTCTTTATTAGATACCTATTGTTCTGAAAATCGTTGCTTCATGTAATCAACAGGTGGGTCTTGTTTACAATAATTCATTTCTTTTAGGCCTAAAATATACTAACAAGTACTAATTACATGAAAGTTATAGAAACATTTTAAAATATTGATGTGAAATTCGGAAAAAAGCGGCAAATATGTGAAACGTAAAAAAGGTAGTTTTTGAAGACATTTTGAGTAAAATACTCACTAACGCACACACATCTACGAGTATACTAATAATAAAGAGGAAAAAGATTTGATTGTTTGCATTGAATAGGCTCCGAAACTACTGAACCGATTTGAAAAATTCTTACACTGTTGGAAAGCTACACTATCTCCGAGTAACATAGGTTATATTATATTTTCAAAAAAATTAGGGATCCTTAATAAAACTCCAATATTGTAACCCAAGGTGCAAAAAATAAAGAAAACCGAAGCAAAGCGAGGGTGGTTACTCGTTGGTATATAAAGCAATCTAGTAGTTTCTCGATGTGTCGAGGGGTATCGCGAGCGACGCAGCATCGGTTGCCATAGAAACGCGATAAACCTCGCCTTTCATAGCCCTCCGCGCAGTAAACGCTACAATTGAAGATAATTTCACAATAAATATCGGCGGTACCTGTTATCTCGTCTTAATTGTATTTTTAGTAGTTACTTGCTTGTTGTTGTTGCAAGCGAATATTACAGTTCTGGCTGGATTTTGTTACCACGAGTATGATCAACTAAGTTAGATAATCCTCAACAAATAAATGTATTTTCCAAAAGCACAACTTTAATCACACAGTTATTTTCTAAATTCGAAATTCCTTACTTGCAGTTTAGATTTAAGGGCATAAACATGTAACAACAATAATCTTATTTTATCTTAGATATTGCATTGGATGCAAAAGCGATCTCTCAAAGATTCAAAAGACAAGTAGCTTCATTTGCTAGAAGACTACAGCAAGTTTATTCAAAATTTCTAGCAAGAGCTTGGCTAGCAATACAATCCTTTGAGAACAGTAAATTATCTTAAAAATCTAAGTTCACGCATAATAAAAAAATATTGAAGGTCAGCAACGCTTACAAAACTGCTTTACTTATCTTGCGTAATCAAAACAAATAGGAACTGCAACCCTACTAAACTAGATTGGTTCTCTAACCAATGCGGTAATTTTAACCATGAGTTTAAATTTTTTATTCATATAGTTAATTGACAACACGTGCATACTATCGTGTTTTTTATTCAAAAGTTTTTTAAATGTGTTTTTCATAACGAGAAATCAAACTAAACATTATTAATTTTATCTGTTTCATTGTATTTTTTTAGTTATACTAAGCCTGGTTACTCTTATAAAAGCGGTTGAGCTCTCCGAGTCGTTTCAAACTGACAATAGATATATTTATATACACCTAGTCCAAATATATACTACGTTTAATTTTATCCTAATAATATATAATTATAAATGTGAAAGTTGTGGAGATGTTTGGATGTTTGTTACTCAATCACGCCAGAACTACTTTACCGATTTGGCTGAAATTTGGGATGAAGATAGCCTGTACCTTTTTTACCCGAAATCATTAAATTTTCCTATATGCCTTAAATATGATCAAATTATAACGCAGAAACATAATCTTAGCAGCAATCCACACAATAACGTAGTAAAATTCAGCTGAAAATTCCTTAAGTATTTTATTATTAAATATCAAATCTTTTTTAAAACAACACAAACCATTGAATTCCATTCCGACATTGCGAACTATTCACACGCTAACGCAACCTAACTCCGGCCTTCCACAATCAACATACAGAGACAAGAGAAACATTACGGAACATCACTTCATTGTGGGCACCGTTCTAATTGTAACTGCACTCTTGGGCGCTATCAGCCGCTCAGCGCGCTCTTGGTAGGCGTGTGCTACTAATCTTCGACCCTTACATACCAATACTGTACCACAAACCCACAATCAAAACAAACTTCTATTCCCTACCGAATAAGGTTGCCTTTTCATTCATCGCCCAACGCGTATTTGCAAACGTAGCGAGGGTACAACGCACACTATCAAGTCATTAAATTGCATCGCCTTTTTAATGAGTCTGAAAGTGAACAAAGGATATTGAGCGCGATTACATTAAAACGTAAACTTAGTTGTAGTACTTGTGAGGTGAGATGGTTGGTTCGGCTCGCCACTTAGCTGTTTAGATAGCAGATTAAAATGTTAATAACCTTTCTTTATTGTATCTATTTGTGTACGACAACGATGGAACTGTGTTTTTGAGATAGCGTAACCCTGTTGAGTAGTCGTTGGTATTTTCTGATGAATCCGATCATATCGATGGGAAAGCGTATTTATGAATCTAAAATCTGTAACTTACCCAAATAAAAATACAGGCGACACATTAAGTTATACCTACTAACATTATATTGGCATATTTGAGCAACTTTTGCAGTACACTTACGCTTAGACTAGACACCAGTCAATATTTAAGGCATATTAAAGCCGTTAATATCACACGTACGAGAATACATAACAGCACTCTATCCCGCCCTCATATTTACCGACGAATATGCTATAAAGTGATATCACGTGATCGTTTTTGGGTGGGTAATAGTTATAAATTACCAGGGTAGTTTATAAAAGCCGGTTAACCCAAGGTAAGCGGACAAGGCGTATAATTTATTATTCGGAAATTCGCGACCGCTTATTTTCATATGAGCCATTGATCATCTGTTTTGTGTAGGCTGGTTGGGCGATTGGGTTAATATTGCTATAATTTGGTGTTTGTATCGAATTTTAGGTATTTGGTTTGGAAAATATTTAAATGGTAATTTGAAGTAGAAAAATACTCTATTATGCTGTACGTATTTGGTATTCCTTTTCCTTAGCTGATGCATTCCATACCTTTAGGTCGTGCCCTTAAGCTAGTGCGCTTTATCATCCAAGTCTTCATTGCCATTATAATTTTATTTATAATAAAAGTTGCCACAACGCAATCTTGATTCTAATTTAATAATGTATTTTTTTTATTTCTATTAGTCTTCAGGCGGAACCAACGGGCAACTAGGACGTGGAATTGGTGGAATTTGTGGAAAGTTGCAATCTATCAATCTACTTTTAATACTGCTATGTTCCTACCTACTTGATAATAAGGTTAAATCGTGCCTGAAAACCATAGAGATTACTGTAGCATAGTTTCCGTGTACAAAGTCCAATTTGAAAGTCTTGAATCTCTTGAATCGCATTTTATATCCTGTAGACTAAATATTTCTGCAATATAATACTTGCCTTAATACTCACACCCCGTACTAAGTCTTCGAATGGCTTCGTGTTTCGAATGGCATAGCCAATAGGATGTGAAAAATCTGTGAGTGTATACTCAAGAAAGACAGAGGGCCATGCAGATAACTATTTTTTTCACTTCAAATATCGACCCCAACTGGAAATCAAAATCAGGATCTCTTGCAAGGTAGGGCAACTACTAACTGAGGCCAGGAAAACTTATTGAATAAACCAGGCAGGTGCGTAACACGCCTGACGGCCACGCGCAATGTAGGGTTCCGAAGTAGTAAGTTTATCGACTATTACTCATTAACTACTTTTGCCGACATAGCCGTGATAGTTTTACTTGTAAATTAATCATGTAACCTATTTTTGAGAATTGTTTCACATGTCCAACTCCAACCATTTAGCCAGCAGGGGGGGGGGGACACACAACTCTAACCAAAATTAGCACTTCAAAGCCAAATATTTCTCAAACGGACCTCTAATTCCAAAAATGGTCTTAGAACACTCATAATATTTTTGGAAGAACTTTTCAAAGAAACCCCACACTAGGATAGTTGCTTCGAATAGACGGACGGAGAGACGAACAGAAGGACGGACAGACGGACTGACACAACGAAAACGAAGTACATAAAACCTTATATCGGTAGGGATGCCGTGTATTTATAACTCGAAAATTTCGAGATATTTTAGTAGGTACTTACTGTACATGGTTATAAGTATCACTTAGTTACAAGGTGCATAAAATATAAATTAAATCCGATTACAGACCGTGAGAATACATTAAATAATAAATAAAATAAAATAAACCCGCCTGCGTAAAAAAACAGTAACAAAAAATAAACCCAGTAGTTTAGAATGCAGAACAACTAAACCATACAAGGATTAACAGTTGGGATCCATTCTTCAACCAATCCAATCTTGTTTGTTTTTTCCCAAGCAGCCCTGTAAAAATTAAATGACAAAAAAAATTTTGCAGAAGAGATTTTTCAATTTTGATATAGTGATAGTTGATATAGTGTCACTCTCACAATTAACCTCAACCACCTCTCAAGCTGAAATCATTCAAGCCGTTTAATAGTTGTGTGATAAGTACACACAGCACTTTGCTGAGGGTAAGTTTGCTTGACTTATAAGTTGCTATTTTAGCTGAAGTGGATTTTCAATATCTCAAAATTTAGTAAATAAGTATGTCAAAAAATACTTTTACAACAGCTAACAAAAGGAGTACTGGTACAACCTTCATATGAAAAGTAAAACCGAAAACCAAAACATAAACGTTATATCGGCGATCGAGCCAAACTGCTCTATCAAAATATAACGGCTACGATAAAAACGATCGAGAAGAAAGCAAACGGTACCAACGAATTTTCAAAGATCATACAATATCCGTGAATACGTCCCTCTCTAACCTATGGATTAGAGCTAGTTTCTTCTCTTTTCGGCAAAAGTTTTCCGTTTTATAGACCAGTCGATAATATGCGGACCGCTCGAGATATGAGTGTTAAATATTTTATAGTGTCCACTGTTAAAACTGAGTTCGCTTTTTCCGACCATGTCCAATGTTGCAATGACATAAGATCTATCAAATTCAATTCAATCATAAGCACATTACTTGGAATTAAATTAATTTAAGTTCAAACATTTTCAAACTTTTTTCTCTTTATTTTTTGTTGATTAATTTATTTGTTTTTTTCTCCACCATGTATTTTGATGTTTCTCCACCAACCCGCACTGGAGCAGCATAGTGGAGTACGCTCTAAGCCTCCTCAAGGGGAGAGACCCGTGGCCAGTAGTGGGCCATTAATAAGTTGAAGCCAGCCAGCCAAAATTGGTACACAAATTTAAAACACTAACAGGTACTACTAAAGCTGTATGTAAACTGTGTGTAACTACACAAATTGGTAATAAATATATGTTTTGGTTGAAGAAAGGTAACCTGCATGAACGTGAGAGTTCTTAAAAAGTAATTAGGTGTTTGTTTACATTCGAGAGTTAGTTTTCCTACAGGACAATTATTTGTATTCCCAGTTTTCTGATATTGTTATTATTATTATATTTTCTTTCTTAAACTAGGTCAATTAAATATACCTACAATAATAATGTTAAGTATTAAATCAATATGTTTAATTACAACTCGGTTTTTGTCACGTTTGCCTCTCACAAAGTGTCTTCGCGTAATGTCATTAATCTTAGGAGGCTGGCAGCGCAGCAAACGACCTCCCGTTAAGACCCTCCATGGGCTGGGTGCCCCGTAATATGCTAGTGAGGCCGGAAAAACGAACGACTAAACACCAAAGGCGGCCGAGCCAAATGCGACCTTCAAATAATTTATATTAGTGTCATTAACGCGCGAGCAACAAACCCCACTTACAACCTTTGCTAAAACAGACATAAAATAAGAAAATAAGAATCCGAGTGCGAGAAAAAAGAAAAAAATACAGATTCGTAAGATGTATTTTTTCGCAGAGAAGCGTGTCGGTAGCAATGTTAAATATATCGTCCAATCAGTATCCCTAGAACGAGGAGAAATTAGCGTTTCGAAGTGAACAACGTAGCGGAGCGACGAATCTTGGTCTACCCTTTTATGCCGCGCTGGATAGTAAAAAAAGAAATCTTATTTGAATTTGGAAGACGAATTAAAAAAAGAAAATGAATTCTGCACTCATTTAAGCTCAGAGACGATTATTCTGGGGTCAGGCAGGACGGCTTAATTAATTAATGCTTACTTCAAAAAGTTAGAATATTATAGCTACCTATTTATATTAGTTATGTCGTTATACACCATGAATTTTTCGGGTTCGATTCCTCTCTAGGCTAGGAATATTGGTTTTTCAAAAATCCAATGATGCAGTTTTAGTCTTCATTAAAATCAGACCCGAGCATCCTTTAAGCACTTTTCGCTGTCCCTCATAGTTTCGCCCACTTAAAAAATTTACCCTGTATTGTATTAAAACAAACTATTTATTTATTCTTTACTTCACCTTAAAAATAAAAGATACAAAAGGCGGACTTAATGCTATAATATTCACTATAAAACTATAATATTATATTGGGTATTACGCTATATTAGAATCATTTTGTAATAGGTACGTACCTACTTTAAAACTTAGCATTAAACTTAGAAGCTCGTATTTTGTAGGTACAAAGTACGTGTGTTTTGTACATTACATAAAAAAGTCGTTAATTACAAATAAACGTACCTACTTCGCACGATTACCGTCTTATCTCTAAAAGGCTATACTTAATATCTATTCTATTTCATTCTATCGTCCTCCCGTCTACACTAAAAGCATTTTATATGGGCTTAAAAAACTAATCACAGATAATCACGACCTCACGTACGAGGGTTGGGTATCGAAAGGTCCAGATCATTTGAGAATCCTTTTAACGAATCGTATCAGTTGTAATGAAAGCTAATTCTTTCATTAACGTCCCGTGACAACAGGAAAAATTGTACGTAAGCCAAACGAAAACAAATGTAGTCGATTGTACGGTGCGTGGGCAACGTTCTTTAAATTCTTGCCTTATTTTTCAAGTTTCAGGGTTATTTTCATGTAGGGTTATGGGTATATAATAAAAGCTTGTAAGCTACAGATTATAGAAATCTATCTAACTCTACTGAATCTAAAATTGATAGACGGCTAAGGTGAGTGATCAATTTATGATTATGACCTACTGATACTGTACAATGTAAACTTGCTTTATTTTTCAAGTTTCGGGGTTATTTTCATGTAGGGTTATGGGTATATAATAAAAGTTTGTAAGCTACAGATCATAGAAATCTATCTAACTCTACTGAATCTAAAATTGATAGACGGCTAAGGTGAGTAATCAGTTTATGATTATGACCTACTGATACTGTACAATGTAAACTTGCTTTATTTTTCAAGTTTCGGGTTTATTTTCATGTAGGGTTATGGGTATATAATAAAAGTTTGTAAGCTACAGATCATAGAAATCTATCTAACTCTACTGAATCTAAAATTGATAGACGGCTAAGGTGAGTAATCAGTTTATGATTATGACCTACTGATACTGTACAATGTAAACTTGCTTTATTTTTCAAGTTTCGGGTTTATTTTCATGTAGGGTTATGGGTATATAATAAAAGTTTGTAAGCTACAGATCATAGAAATCTATCTAACTCTACTGAATCTAAAATTGATAGACGGCTAAGGTGAGTAATCAATTTATGATCATGACCTACTGATACTGTACATATGGATGTACCTAACCATGGGGTTAGTTCGAGACGAGGGAACTTTTTAACGATTAACAATGCAAATATTAAATGTTATATAAGTATTGAATTATAATAGCTCGATCGTATTGGTTGTTTCAAAGCAATTTTCCGAATTTTCTTGGTTTTCAGGACACTATAATAGCCTCATTAGTTTTTGTAAACTATAAATTCTTATTAAAATTTTGCTAAATGTCGTTTTTCATAAAAAATCTACTAGATATTTTAAAATTGTAAATAGTACATACTTCAAAATGTAAACATTCAAAATTGTTCATACATTTTCACATGGATTAGACCTATAGGATTATACTGTACCCACTCTACTTACACTATCAAATACGTTCTATCTCATTTATCAAATACATAAATCGAAATCCAATCTGACAAGGCGTTAATGGGTAGCACAATGCAATTTAAGCAACCCCATTTTGGTGTTACTGTACTTCTTTTATGTTCGCCTGGTATCTATTTTCATTTGCCAATAGATTTATACTTACCTACAGATTAAATTATGTAAATAAACACTTTTTTTTCATCTTAAAATAATTTAAATAAAGTAACACAATATGTATTGTGGAGCTTTATTCGTTGTCTGATTATATTCTCCTCTTATATTTAATATGGTATTTAGTCATCATTTTGAAAATATTTTCCCTTATTTATTACTACGAGTATAAATAAACATAAACATAAGATATTTTTAATATTATTTCTTAAAATATTACATAAACCATTTGAAAAGCTACTCTATTAAAGGTACCTCAGAAAAATCTTGACCTTGGTTTAAATATTAAATTGTTGAATATTTTTACCATATTTTTTTCACTGTATTTATTTTAAAACTGAATGTTTTAAAACTGAATATTTTAAAATAAATACAAGAGTATGAATGACGTATCGACTAGATGTAATATTGCTATGCACCCCACGAAAAGTGTCACTTGGAATATAAAGCGAAAATTGGATTTACAAGTGACAATTTGAGAAGGTGCTTCGATCAAAGGCGACCCCTGCGATATATTTACCGAAATACAGTTTAAAAGCCCTTTCTATTCTTAGAGACCGGCTCGCTACCTTCTGCCAATAATGTACATCTTTAGGATATTTTAGAGAGTAGTGGCGTAATAAGAAAAGTGTCCTAAAAAGATATTTCTTATAAATTTCTTTTTTTCTTAACTTACAATTAGATACAAATTTAGTGCACTAGAAATGTATTTATTGTATAACATGTAAAGTATGTTGTATTGTATGTATTTAATGTATTTATTGTATAACATGTAAAGTCAATTTATGTTGTTACATTTAACAATTAATTCACATTTTATATAATACGTACAAGGTTATGTTTGTTTATTTCTCTACAAAAACGATATAATTGTATTACTAATAATAATGTGTCAAATTTTCGCCAGATGTAGTAAGCAAATTATAGCACTATGAGTTATTAATGTTTACATCTCAATATTCTCTGTGCTCTGATTTTCGACATTTCAATGTTATATGAAGATTGTCTTGAAACTCAAAATAAGAGCACCCATTCCACTTATGGAGCATGCATAGACGTTAGTCCCCTTTTGAGCGCAAGACGTCAGCGCGTTTAAGCGGCAATTAATTATTAAGGAGCTTCCTCCTTTGGCTTTGACGGCGAATGTACAACAATGTGGCTAGCTCTCTTGATTGCCTGCTTTGTAAATTGCATTACAGTGGTTTGCTTATGTTTTGCCTCCTTTACGTATACTAAAGTAATTCGTTTTCCCTAATCAAGATTCAAATATCGAATGGGACTGAGCAAGCATTAAACATGTTTCTTTAATATACATAGTAGTAGTATTCATTAAGGGTACTTGTTTCCTCCCCATCCTAAAAACCTTAAATGCTTAATGACTACGAAATCAGTTAATGGATATTAAAATAGTGATGCAGTTCAATTCATAAACCGTAATTAGTAAGTAAAATTGAGGACTGGAGAGGCCATTAATCAAATAGAAAGTCACGATTACATCCAAATCATGATAACTAATTGAATATGGCACTCGTCGAAATTGAACTTAAGTGCTGTTTTAGTTTTTCACGTGCAATTGACCGTTTTCTAACTTGCAACTTTTTCTAAATGAGGAATAAGTGTGTAATTTTTAAAGGTTTTTTGCAGATCTATCATATATACATACATTTTGATTTGTTCAATTAATTAACAGTTATTATGCTTGTTCAGTAAAGTCGTAAATAAAAATATTTTAGTTGAAGGAGGTAGGTATGTTACAATTGATGTTACAGATTTTTAACAACTATCTATAGTAACTTTCCTGTATGGCATAAAAATAATCAACATAAATAACTCCAACGTATCCAAAATTAAAACAATCGGAGAACAAAGTCACAGTACCAATTTACTTGACCCCACGTCACGCGATGCCATCATAAAAGTAACAATTAACGTTAGTTTGTTTTACAACCCAGTAACCGGTGTGTTAGTCTTCAAAGAGATGTTACTTATGAATACGTATAAAATTTTACACCCCTTTTAACTTACCACATTTATGGCCGTCCTCAAAATGTAACGTCACAATAAAACAGATGTGTAAATAAAACAAAGTATGGAAATTAAAAACGAAAATAGGGCAATATAGACGAGTAACGTTGAAATCTAAGCGGATTGAGTAATTACCTAATATTATTTAAGCTTCGCCAATATGGAATCATGGTTGAATTTCTCGGGAACGGAGGCAAAGAGAGCGGATGATAAAACCTCGTCACTAATTAAATGGGCCCGAGACGTCCTTTTGTTAATAGATTTGTCGCTAATTTGAAATACAGCGAAATTGAAATTAATTTAGAATTAAAGTGAAGATACTTGACATTGGTAGGCAGTTGTCACTGATCGGATCGTTTTAATACGTATTAATGTGAGTAATATGCAATTATTTTTCGTTATAGAATTTAAATATTGTCCTGTAAAAGGAAATTCACATAGAGTAACGAAACTATTTCACGGACTAGAGTGAACATCAGGAGCGGGCTAGTTGCAATTCATCATTATTATTCCAGACAATTTATCAAGCGGTTGGCTCGCCTCGCCCGACCGGATCGCACATTCTAACGAGATGGTGAATTTTCACCGAATAATTTCCGAACCGACGAATCACGTATTGGAATCGGGGATGAGTTCAGAATTGAGATAGAAGACTTGTACATGGTACACTATAAAATAAGAAATGTAACGTTTAAAGGCGAAGATTATTATCTTATCAGTGATCGAAAAGTGCTAAATAATTTTAAAAGAAACTTTACAATCTTTGTACTGGCAAATTATTATTTCAGTAGGTAATATTAATTTTATTATGATTTATTTCCAATATTAGCATTAAAAGCTATTAATATTATTATACCCACGTAAATTTTACTACATTAAGGGTCTTAGATTCCAAGGGTCGATACGATTAACGACGTATTACAGCGAGTCTATCATATTTCAATTTATGATCATCACCCGGACTTATCGAGTAGAAAAATCAGAGGGTACTAGCAAGTGCGCCGATATAAATCAGAAATGAGACGTCTCATTACTGCGCTGCGGCTTTGATTTATATATTATACATAAGTAGGCATTACGCTCAAATGTAACATAATACGCAAAATGAGTTCTGGAACGTCATAATTTATTTAAAAAAACTGAAGAAATTCATAAAGTCTCCAAGATAGTGGGTAATATTACATAGAAAATTTAACAGAACAGAGGCATTAGATAAGTCGGCGGCGCAAGAAAATACTTGTTCGGAGGGAATAAGAAAACGGTCCTAGTTGTTAAGTCTTGCACAGTTTTTGTCGCTATCTCATGGATAAGAAGCCTAATCACCAGCCGTCGTGTCTGTATCGGCCCGGAGCGAAGCGCGCGGCCTTCCCCAGGGTACGCTTTTGGGACCAGTTTTCTTTTTGGTTTACATTATACTGTAAGTGTGTCGGAATCTTTTGTTGTGTCGCTTTTAACACAGATCTCCATAATTTGCGACAGTTAATTGTATTAAAATAGGTAATATAATATACTTATCTATACTAATATTATAAAGAGGAAAGATTTGATTGTTTGCATTGAATAGGCTCCGAAACTACCGAACCGATTTGAAAAATTATTTCACTGTTGGGAAGCTACACTATCCCCGGGTGACATAGGCTATATTATATTTTTTTTTACTAATTTTCCCGAAGCGAAGCGAGGGCGATTTCCTAGTTTTAAATATATTTCGTTTTAAAGTTGCAGCATATTTGTGTTGTTAGTGTTCGTGTTAAAAGAATTTATTTCTTCTTATATTCTTCCCTAACGAAAGAGACTGTAAAGCTATTAATAAAGAGACTTATGAAGTTATCGAAAGTTTCACGGCGTAACTGGAAACTCGGCCGTTCAGAGGTCGCGCACCAACAAACTTGTATTTGCAAACTATTTGTAATATGAAATTATGCTTCTTGTTCACACCGAAAGCATATTGGAATATTTTTGATACCAGAATATTAAGGGATATTATTTTTTATATTTTTGTACGTTTCTTAAAACTTTTAATGATTAAGACAAATTCTCTTCGACAACGAAGGCAAGTCGCGCTATGCCTAACCTTAAATGTAAACAAATTTAGTTTAAAACACTAAATACGCCGTTTTATAATGTCAATGTAGATACTGAAGAAAAAAATTGAGACTGTGCTGTTAATCATAAAAGAGTTCCCTTTGCTGGAGCCAAACCTCAGTATAGTATCAGATCAAGCTTATCACAAAAATGCATTGTCATCAGAATTAAAGCAATATATAAATTTTTAACTCCTTAGGATAAGTAGGTCTAATTAAGTATGCAAGATTTGACTCAAAGAAACAAATAAACAGGGCAAGCTAAATAAAACCTTTTAGAAAGTAGCGGTGAATGACTATTAAGTGATGTTATTAAGCCAACTTACAACATGGTATGCCGTCAATTAATAAACAAAAGCTACTCATTTAATGGCTCCAAAATATAGAACAAAGTATGTTGTGTATATATATCTACCGCCTAAGTAGAAAGCTATCTCCAAAAACCGTAATAGAGAAATCAGCCGCTCAGAAACGAATTTATTTGGCGAAAAGAAAAGAGAGGCGTGCGGCGCCGCGGCGTATCTAATGAGATAATATAATAGCCGTGATTCGCTCCTACCACTGTTCACAAGACCGAAAATTACCGGAAAACTGCAGGCAACGGAACCGCGCTTTTAAAGGAAATGTTTCCCCGACGAGAAATTAGAGTTAGGGCTTTAGGAAACAAATGGTAATTTTAAAATGATTGTAAATAATATACAAATATTAGGTGCCGACACTGCAAAAAACAAATTGGATTATTTATTTGTGAATCTTATGTCAATCTATTTATCTATGCCTATCAATTTTCTTAATATATCTTCTAAATAGATTCCTATTATATTTATAACTAATGTGATACAATACAATACAAAAAAACTACGATTTATCTATCGTAGTATTAAAACTTACCGTACATATTCAGACCAATCCACATCTAAAATATGTTTATCAAGTAGCGAGCATGAGGGCCATATCAAATTGGGAATCGATTTTGTCGCATATGAAATAGGGTGTAAAGGTCCCACCTAATGTAGATATCAACCATATGACACACAAAAGATACTATTTCGAAACGAGAACTTAAATATATTTCAGTCCTATTTACTCGAATAGCAACACTTGTAACACACACTAATAAAGCACAACCCTAACACTGAATCACTCGTTAGTAAAATCGTTTAATCGATTAATGTGCCCCTACTAAATGAGTGAACAACAAAAACAGTTTTTAATCCTTTAATAGCTATTCCAGTCACAATATGCTTAGCATCCGTATAGTTTAATACGAGTGACTCCCATCGACCCTCGCATAGTATATCGTTTTAAATTCCTGTACGACAAAACATCTTAATCATTACGCTTCATAAAATCCTTAAGTGATTGCGTAGAGGGGACAGATTGCGTGGGTACGAATTGATTTTGAAAGTCCATTTTCTAAAGTACCTGCACCCTATCGATAGCGTTATACTTGTAACGTGCAATAGTACAATTTAAAAGGGCATAAATCTAATTTTTATGACAGCGTATCGAGAAACAAGTAATGTCGTAGCTGACTATAGGTACTAAATTCAAGATGTGTTGGTACATGAAATCATCGATAAAGTTTAAATAAATTTAAGACTTTTTTGAATTAATCTGGTTTCTTAATATGACATAATCCGGTATAATAAATATATAAAGATTGTTTTTAGAATTATACAAATAATCAGCATTACAAATTAAATAATTCTCACAGCTAATTTGAGAGACATAGTTTCATTATGAATACAAAAAATTTGATAATTCGATAATGTTTCCAAAATACTCTTAATACATAAAATATTTTTTATTTTTATGACGCTATACGAAACAAAAACCAAGCAAAAAATGTAAATGATTTTCATTTTTGAAAAATATTGAGAAATGATTTGAAAAGCCCCGTAGCTGGATACATCGCGTAAGTTAATAGTAGAGTCGGTCGTGGGCAGACGGGCAGAGATAATGAAATTGTGTACAGGAGCGCATCGAGGCACGAGCGTGTCTCGGGCAAAAATCCACTTAACAAATTGCTGCTGATTCGAAGGGTTCTGGATTGTTGGCTGCTTTTACCGTTGCGTCAGTTATTCGATATGTTATCGATACTAAACGCTTTCGATTGTCGGTTACATTCTTTAGATTGCATTGACATCCTTAGCCTTTGAAGGACTTGTTCGCGAGTTTTGGGAGGTTTATTTTTCCATGATTTAAATTTTAAACATATTAATATTTTAAATTTATTTTACAGTAAATATAGGATATATGAGGAATGTTAAAAAACTTCCGCCAAGACTTTTTCATAAGAAATCATAATACATTACAGTACAGTATATTAATTACATTAAGTAACAGACTAGATATCAAGTATATTTTATGTAACAAAAAACTAGACGAAAAAAATAAAACAGTAGCAACAAAATTGTATACAACTGTTAATGAAATTGACAGTAACAACACGCGTTGAAAATAATTAGACTATCAGCCAAAAAGCTATCATTTCAGCTGGCGACAGTGCGCAAAAAAGGGAAAAACCGAATTGCAAAACGCGAGCGTAATGAATTCGGAGCTGGGCGTTTTGCACGCAATTGCACAATTTCAATTATCGCATACTCAATTACACTGTACGAGGGTCTACAAAAATAACCAAAATTTTGTCACTTTGACATATTTTTTATAAGCTCTTCACACTCATAGTCTCTTTAGGATTCCGTGTCTAAAAAGAACAACACACAAAGTCAAAAACACATCCAAACCGGGAACAGAAATTGAAACTCACTATCCAAATTTCTGGCTTGCTGGGAATCGAATTCAGGACCCTCAAAACGTTCAGCACGGTAAAACGCGAGTCGTGATATTAACAATAAAATTTTGATAATTTTTTGATTAGGATCTCGTCTCAGAGGAGAAATTGAGAAAATAGAGCATTGGACAAAGCAGGGCTTATTACAAAACATTACAAAACCTTCTCAATACTAAGTACGTTAGACGTTTTAAAAGAGAGGAGAAAACTGTAAAATAAGGTATAGAAAGCAATAAAATAAATGAACTAAGTAATAAAGAGTACCTACATTTTTAATGGGTATGGTAACTTGATTGCGTTACGAGAAGAAAAATCATCATCGGGTGATAATTCCATATATTTTACTAACAGTAATATAATGTTTCTTATATTTTTATCGACTTATTCTCATGTATAGACAGCAAAAGGTATAAGTATACACCGAACACTAACAAAGTATGTGTGTAATGCCGAAGAGTGTATTATTTTATGAGTGAATTGTTTAATTTTAACCTTTTAATAACGTTTTTCGTTTGATAAAAACATGAATTTTAATTATTTTATTTTAAGTTAGTTATCTATATAAAAAGTTATAATATAAAACCACATCATAAAAAAAAGAAAATGTGTGTAATTCACACGTGGTAGAAGTGAAACTTTCCAAAATTTTGGTTTCAAGATAATGAGATGAAAAAGCAATAAATCGAATCTTAAAGCAATAAATCGAAGCGCCATCTATGAATACAACTTAGCACTTTTTAAAAATCTATCTAGCAATAAAACGAATGTTCTATCTTATTCCTCGCGCCATCTATGAATACAACTTAGCATTTTTACTGTCTGTATAATCGGTTGGTCAATCGGACGTAGTTTAAGAAAAACGTTCCAATCCACAATCATAACATTTTGAGAAAATCGAGTTTTAAGTTCAACCATGTATTTACTTCATCAAATTACTTTAGTTTAATCTTCAAGATTTGATAACCTGTAGATATTAAGCGTTTTAGTTTTTAGTTAACCTTATTTAAGACTTGCAAGTATTAACTCAACAACTCGACATAAATGTGGATTGGAACGTTTTTCAGAAACTACGTCCACAGAATGAAAGAATGAAATTCTTATTTTTTGTTGATAAATTCTTTGAAAATATTTAAAAACAGTATAAAAATAAAACTAAAAAAAAAATACTGAGAGACGCGAACCTGCGCATCAGGTATTGTGTATCTACGTCCTGACCATTGAGCTACGGACAAGTTAAATTGAAAGTCGAAATTAGCGGTTATATTATCTTACCTATCATTGCATCCGGTTTCAAATCACTAACGATTCTAAAGAAGTTTCACTTCAAAAATTCAAGAAAAATTGCGGTTCCGCCAGGATTTGAACGTGGGCTATAATTCATTCCATGCTACAAACAAGCTACAGGTGATCTTGGTAAGATATTTATAAATGACTACCATCTGAATCTAATCTTGTATTTTAGAATTGTTCATGCGTGTGAATGTTACGAGTTAATCACGTACTAACCGATACGTAAACGTCGAGTAAAATACTCGGCAGAATTACGGACACATCTACGGGGTGCATACTGAAAGGTTTTTTGACTGTCCATAATATCTGTGAATCCACTATTATCTGCAGTCGACACTTCGTATAAAGAACCAGTGTTTTTTTTTTGTCGTATCCAACAATATTAGGACACATGATTTTAAACTAATATTATTACGGACATCAAACACATGGTCCTGCCGTGATCATATCGGTACCCGTTTGCATTCAAAATACGTATATTAGGACGCACAAAATAGCCATACCAATCAAAGTTATAAAGGTACTAGGTTTTCGCGTGGGGCGCGCGCTGCTAAAGCAGCGCGCGTGCCTTTCTCTTTCGCAAAAGACAAAATAAATAAATAGTATCTTTTTTCAAAAATATTGGTCTTTGAAATTTATTTTTCGATTCAGGGGTATGTTTGCGAAATGTTTGGCTTCAAAGTACTACTTTTGGTTTGTCTATTTCTTTTGGTATGATTAACAGAATATGAGAGGGAGAGGGAGTGGGAGAGGAAGGGGGTGAGAGAGAGGGAGAGGGAGAGGTAGATGGAGAGAGAGTGGGCAGGAGAGGGAGGAAGAGTGAGAGGGTGGAAGAACGAGAGGGAGAGGGAAAGGCAGGGAGAGGTAGCAGGAGAGTTAAGAGAGGGGCAGAGGGAGAGGGGAAACGAGAGGGAGAGGGGGAGGTAGGAAGAAGGAGAGGTAGTGGAAGAGTGAAGGGAGGGGAAGAGGAAGAGGGAAAGAGCAGGGATAGAGAGAGCAAGTGAGGGGGAGGAAGAGGGAGGAGGAGAGGGAGAGAGAAAAAGAGGGAGGGGGAGACGGAGAGGTAGCGGGAGAGGGAGGAAGGGGGAAAGGGAAAGGGTTAAGAGGGGGTGAGGGAGGGTGAGATGGAGTGTGAGCGAGTGGAAGTTGCTGAGGGAGTGGGAGAGGGACGGGCGGGAGGGGGAGAGAGAGGGGAAGGAAAACGATGGAGAGGGAGAGGGAGAAATTGATAGGCGTTACAAAGTTTGCCGGGTCAGCTGGTTGATAACAATAACTAATAATAACCCTTAAGGCTATTAAACACCTCATACATCGTATTGACATTCAATGGACAAACAATCTGAAATATTCGACACAAAATACATTTGTATGAAAATTAATATTTTTATATGGCAACACTGCAATATTTTTCCTCCGATGTGTACGATCTATAAGTACCAACAACCTCCTGATATATTGTAATGACATAAGATTGATAAAATTGCCTGAAATATTACATAAAAAAGTACATTTGTATGAAAACTTTTATTTTTTGTACGGCAACCCTAAAATATTTTTGCACCATCATTTTTAAACTATTAAAAACTACAATCGCCCCATACATTATTAGGCCATCAAATGAAGACAACCGCATCAAATATTTGAAAAAAGAAAACATTTGTATGAAAATTATTATTTTTTGTATGGCAACACTGAATTTTTTTTCACAAAAATTCACAAAATATCAGTATCTACAAATTCCCTATACATTATAGTAGCGAAATATTCAATCCAAAATTAAATTTGTATGAAAATTATTATTTTTTGTATGGCAACACTGAAATTTTATTGCTTTCCCAAAACGAATGATTTAATTAAGAAATATCTCCCATACATTTTCTATACTCTTGATCTATAGTTTAGGCTCAACAACTCGAAAAGTGAAAAAAATTCTGGACTCCAGTGTTGCCAGTTAATTAAGATGGAAATGGTCAAATGTCATTACGACTACCACAAGAAATCTCCTTGTTTGGTTTTTTTATCAAAAATATTTTTCCTTCTACTTTTCATATTTTTGAATGGGAAGTCCAAAAAATTGTATGAACGAAGAAAAGAAAAACCAAACATGGCAACACTATTAGTCAAGTTACACAATCGCCCCATACAAAGCAACCCCCTCAAGTGTTGCCAACCTACTAATTTTTTCCTTCAAAAAATGCAATTTTTCGTACATTTTACAAAAAGGTCGCCGCGGGGTCCGCCATCTTGTTGAAAAATAAATTATCCCCAAAATATCAAAATTGAGGACACTTATAAGGGAAAACAAAAATAATATTAGAAAAAAGTTGAATAACCACCCCGATGCGACCCCACAAAGTCACCACTAAAATTTCAAAACTTTAAAGAAAAATATCTCGGCGGCCATCTTGTTTTTTAATTTTTTTCTAATTTCATCGTATTAGTCGTCCCAAAATTATTCGAAAATGACACCAATATTGGGTAGTTAATCACATAAATAAAAAAGTTGTCAATCGCCGAGCGGCCGCCATCTTGAATTTTCGAACGGTCGGATTTTTCCCATAGTGACCATAAGCAGTCAAGCAACTTTTCCATACATCATTATAACCCCCCACCAATACTTTCGGCTGGGCTACTCGAAATGTGAAAAAACGAAAAAAAAAAATCTAGCTCCCAGTGTTGCCAGTTAATTTAGATAAAAATGGTCAAATGTCATTACGACGACAACTTAAAATTTTTTGGTGAAATTTTTTGATTAAAAATGTTTCTCCTTCTACTTTTCATATTTTTGAATAGAAAGTTCACAAAAATGTATGAACGAAAAAAAAATCAACATACCCTGGCAACACTTCAGACCAAGTCCCACAACCGCCCCATACAAAGTGACCCCGTCAAATGTTGTCAACCTAAAAAATTTTTCCTTCAAAAAATGCAATTTTTCGTACATTTTATAAAATGGCTGCCACGGGGACCGCCATCTTGTCGAAAAAAAAAATATGCCCCAAACGTCAAAATTGGGGATACTTCCAAGGCAACAAAGAAAAAAAATCGCAAAAAAGTTAAAAACCCAACGCAATCCGACCCCGCAAAGTCACCTCGAAAATTGAAAAATTTTAAATCAAAATATCTCGGCGGCCATCTTGTTTTTTCAAATTTTTCCAAATTTTTCGTAACACTTTTCCCAACATTAGCCGAAAACGACACCAATCTCGGGTAGCTGCATAATAAAAAAAAAAGTTGGTCATTTCACCTCGGCCGCCATCTTGGATTTTCGAAAAGTCGGATTTTTCCCATAGATCCGGGGGAGAACCAAAAATTCTCCCATACATAATACTCACCCCCCACCACTCCTTCTGGGAGATCAATTCGGGTTTTCGTAAAACGAAAAAAAAATTCCAGCAGTCAGTGTTGCCAGGCGAAATCGACGAAAATGGTCAAATGTCATAGCGACGACCGCGACACGGTTTCTTATGTAATATAGTTATCAAAAATATTGCTCCTTCTACTTTTCATGTTTTTGAATAGAAAGTCCAAAAAAATGTATGAACGAAGAAAAAAAAAATGAAACCTGGCAACACTTTGGGTCAAGTTACACAACCGCCCGGAACAAAGGGACCCGCTCAAATGTTGCCAACCAGAAGAAAAATGCACTCAAAAAATGTCGTTTTTCGTCCTTTTTTCAAAATGGCCGCCACTGCGTCCGCCATCTTGTCGAAAAAATAAATATTCCCAAAATATCAAAATTGAGGATATTTTCAAGACAACACAAAAAAAATATCACCAAAAAGTTGAAAAACCACCCCGATGCGACCCCGCAAAGTCACCTCTAAAATGGCAAAAATTCAAACCAAAATAACTCGGCGGCCATCTTGTTTTTTCATTTTTTTCTCATTTTTTCGTAATTCTCTTCCTAAACTTTACTAAAACCTCCAAAAACATTGGGCAAAAGGCCATAAACAAAAAAGTTGACAATCGCCGCGCAGCCGCCATCTTGAAAATGGCAAATGTCAGATTTTTCCCGAGGTGTCGGGAGGAGATGGAGAACTTTCGCCATAGACAACAAAGTTGTATCTCGACTCTTTCTGGGAGAACAATTATATAGTTATCACGGTGGTAAGTCTAGGATTATATATTATAAAAATAAAAATAAAAATAAATTCACTCGGGTGTTTCGCACGCAATTGCACAATTTCAATTATCGCATTAGTCCGCGAGTATCTAACATGGGCGAGGTCGGGTGACTCGGGTGAATGTGAATGACTTGATGGATTATCACCACTCTGAACTGACTTGTGACAATTAACAAATTGTTATGTAGATTAGCTCCAATTACAAACCTGGACATATTAAACGAATAAATGAATGAAGACGATGTGTTCCTTTTTCAAAATAAGACTAAAAATCAAATGAGGTTTTTAGTGATTTACTAAAAATATGTAGTGGAAACCGGGTAAAGGTCCGCGGGTAAAAAGGCCACCATTATTATTTCCGAATATAATGCTCCGTCAAAGACTTCGCTGATCAGCGTAACGGGGAGGAGAACGCATCGCAGGATGACTAGTGGCCTCTGACGCACCGATTGGATAGTACGTCAATGTTTAGTCTGTGAATTACGTTTATAATATTACCAAGATAAAGTTCCCCTATTTATATAGTTTAATTTTATTACGTACGATTTTTATAGTGTATCTGTCACATAGATTACCCCTATGCTATGTGGCTAATCTTCTATATTTACCAAGGCCTATACAAGGTACAATATTTTCTACGGGCACTATAAAGAAAAAGATTATGTTAATAGGGTAACTTTAAACTTCTGGGTCACTGTCGTCTATAAAAGAATGTGAACACTGATTGGATGGACAAATAGGATCAAATTTTTATAATATATTGGCGATTCATTATTAAAATTTAGTCATGAATATTCACAACGAAACCTTTTTGTGATTTCTGATCTAATGACTACTTCACACTCAAAAGCTAAGTTTAATTGAGATACATCAAAGCTTTAAAAATCAGAGTTTATTTGCGGCTACGAATTTTCAGGATCAACTTCGTACCTCGTCGAAAAGCAAAGGAAAGTTGGAGCACAAAGGCCGTCATTGATTTTTTCCAAGCCACAAAAAATGAATCGAACGAATTACAAAACCGACGATACCTATAGTATGTAGGGTTGTTAGATTTTTCACAATGAGCTGCAGAAATATTTGTTACATATGGTTTGAAATTTAAAAGAAAGAAAGAAGAGATCAATTGGAAACATTTATATAATTATGTATTAATATTATCATGACATCTTATTTTTTAAGTAAGTATAAAGTAGTAAGCAAGTAAGTGACGTCAAAATTCTGTTTTTAATTGAAAGAGGCTCAAAAATCTCATTCTTTTAAAAATACCGGGTATACTTCCTTTTAGCCCATACCTACGATTGATCTGAATTTTAGTATACCTACCTATGTATTTCGACGTGCTGATAACGAATAATACAATAGCACAACACCTTGAATTAAAAAGTCAAGTTGTAGTACAATAGTTAGTGAAAGATACGAATCGCTGCAAAACCAACTCCACGTAAGTCTTGTCTGCTCTACCCCTAGAGTGCAATGTAAGCTCGCGTAAGTGCGGAAGGGCGAGACGGTCCGCGAGCTGAGAAGCAGGGAATAAAACCCCGCTCGCCGCAAAAGCTCAGGTTGTCCGGCAAGGCCAGCCAGCAAGCTGAAGCTGCTGAGCCGATGGTGGTGAGCGTTAAAACCGCATGCGACGATAAGCTTGCGTGGAACCGCATTTTGCCAAATAAACGTGAAAATTTGAAAATCATGTTTTTTTCAAGGTGACCTTGTAAATGAAATATTTTGGCTATGCTATTCGTTATCAGTGTGACGAAATACACAGGCACCCCAAATTTTATATCTATCGGAGGCATGGGCTAAAAGAAAGTTTATCTAAAATACCTTCTTTTTTAAATTCAACAAATAACTAAAATATGCTCCATTATATCTCAACCCTAAATTTCAAATATCGAACAATGCGACGTTAGAAACGGGAGACGCCTATCTCAATTAAATTCCCGAAAAAGGACCGAAAATAAAAGCACGACGACTACGGCTAAACCCCTCACCTTTGGATAGTGCTTCGTATCGTCTCTATTGAAATTTCGATATTTGTCAGCCTGATTAGCTTCAACTCCTCCTGCCTTTCTATATCGAATCTGGATGAATGACTCTGCGTGAGACGGTAAATCAGGCAATTTCGGGCATGCCCCGTTTGTGCAATCGATTCTTTGTTATCGCGAAGTGTTGTTTGCGGGTTTCGTTTTATTTTCGGAAAACAATAGCGCTGTACAATTTTTGCTCGTGCAAGTAATACGTGTACGTAGAATGTACGTAGTGTTAGAATAACACCAGATGTTCGGTTGGCCCCTATATCTCTTTCCTATTATTTTATTGTTTTGGAATAGTTCATCTGTATAACGTCAAAGACTGTAAAATATGTAAGTTATCATAAATTTAAACGTTACTAGTAGAGAACAAAGTTCCTTTAAATTAATAAGTAGATCATAGTTAGTTGCTTTAGATAGATTCAAATATGCACAATGTTTTGTTTTGTGAGGAGTACAGGCCATAGTCTACCACGTTGGCCAAGTGCTGATTGGTAGACTTCACACACCTTTAAGAACATTACGGAGAGCTCTCCGGTGTGCAGGATTCCTCACGAAGTTTTCCTTCACCGAAGCAAGTGATAATTAACTTCTAATACGCACATGATATTTGGAAGTTAGAGGTGCGTGCCAGGATTTGAACTTGGGCCCCCGCGTTCGAGAGACCAACGCTCTAACGGCTAAGCTGCTTGTCATATCAATAGGATCCTGGAATTCTAGTGCAGCAAGCAGAGTCTAAAAACCGTTTAAGTCACTAGCTATAAAACCATCAAATAAAAGAAAAATTCACGTCACAAACGAATACCCTCAAAAGTTTTCGTATCGCGATAATGCATTTGCCGCAACAAAGTTTTGAGATTGCCGTCACAGCAGTCTGATGTATCGCTTTAAAATGGAAAAATACCAAATAAAATTCCTACAATTTACACTTTCTCGCCGCAAAAAACTGCTTTTAAACTATTTTTGTACGAAATCGCATTCATCGAGACAATGAATTACCCACTAGAGATCTGTTAACTTATTAATTATGACTGATTTCTGTAAAGTTTCGTTTTAAATATGTTTTCTGTATAATGAAGATACAAAGGTAACTTCTCAAACTTTAACACAATACTAAAATAATTAGTGTAAAGCGAATTTCTTTATGAGTAAGCAAGTTTATTACTTTCTTTTATATTACCTTTTTCTTATCGAAAAATCATGACTGAATGAAAACATTTATGCTAAGTGGGTATTAAAAAATATTTAAAAATTTTTGACACGTTAAGTGAATACGTTCAAAATAGTTTTAATTTCCTGGAGAAAGTTACAGGTTTTCCATATATTAACCGTTTGAATATTTCAAATGATGCACTTGATATTTTTTTCTAATTTTATAGGGTTATTAAAAAAATCCTTTAAAATCTTTTTTATTACGTAGAGGTTAATTATCTGATCACTAAATCTATGTAATAGTTTCAACTTTTTTGTCCTAATTTTAGGAGAACTTTAAACGTTTTTGACTGGTTATGGTTTCTTTTCACCGGATGCTAATTGCGAGTTGACAGCAATGTTAACTTCACAATTTTTAAAATAGGTACTTTAATCCATTTTTTTGTTAGACTCAAACCGATTACACAAGTCCTAATAACACACCGGAGGTGGTAGGCACTTATGGTACCTCTATCACCAGAGGCAACAACAACTGTCAATTCGAAAAAAATAGAATTAATATGATTACAAAATGCTTACCGATCTATGATGACAGGATCTGATGGGGTTTCGTTTCTGTTGCCACAACTCTTTTTGTCACAACACCGACTGCAAAGAAAAATAAAATCTGTAGCATAGAAGATATCTAATAGATAAACATTAATTAAAAATTAAAAACTGCACATTAATTCACGCAATGAAAAAAAAGTAACCGCTTCCATGTAAAGCCAGCATGTTCATTGCACGCGCCCTATCGTAGCTCCTTGACGCAAAGGGCAAAGACATTGAAAGGACAGACTCCCTCGAGACTCCTCCCCTGAAGACGCGCGAGTGAGACACACATATCGCGTTGTGTGCGACAGTGGTATACAGTCTAAGGTGGAATAAAATTTTAATTGCTCACACAGACACAACCCATGTTTACAAACACCAACACATTGACACAGTGGCGAGACGCCACTGTTACGAGCGGAAAAACCACCCCAAACAAATGGTTAAATTAATAAGGACGTTCACTTCTCGCCGTCTCTTGTACGAGGTAAGCAATTACGTGGAACACTGATACAGCGTGAATGGGATTTCGCAAATTAATGTCTTTGTTTACGAATTAGTGTCGAACCAAAATTAGAACATGGTATTGTAAGAATTAGACTTAGGTTTGTTTATTTGCGAACCTACTGAGACGAACTCGAATTAAAACAATTACTCCCTAGATTGTGATTTAATAGTACTACTATAAAAACCACTTATATAAGAGCAACATAGGCAAGACACCCAAGAATTATAATATATAAGAATAGAAGTAGTAAATAGAATGACGATGCCCACTGTATTTTAAAGATGACTGGCAAAATCGTGGAGACCCTTATGACAAATGAATGTGGAACTATTTCTTCGAAAAACTAACAATCGCAAATATCACAGTCTACCTACACTGAATGTTATGATTTATGACTTAAATACAAAATATAAGAATATTATTATCTACGCAGACAAAGAAATAATATGGCATGTGTAAACAAAGCAATTCGCTTGTTTGCAAGTCCTATTAATAAACTTTTTATTTACTTTACCTGCACATAACTTCGTGTGTTAGTAAAACCCTGCACATTTCTGGATTCTTGTCTTGACCTTCGTAGACGATGGGCTGTAACAAAGAATCAAAATAATTTCGGAACACAAAACTTATAACTTAGTGGGTCAATTAGTCGACAAGTAAGTAGTCGATAAGATTATATCGATAGAGATCGATAGAGAGACAAATCTGTAACCTGTGGAATATTTAATTTGGCTGGCTTCAACCCATTAATGGCCCACTACTGAGCACGGGTCTCTCTTCTTGTGGAGGCATAGAACATACTCCACCACGTTGCTCCAGTGCGGATTGGTTAGTGGCCAACCCGGGCATCGGAAGTTTTCAAACCGCCCGAGGGCTTCCGACTTGGTTAAACAACTGTTATGTAATGATAACAACCGGGATCGACGGCTTTACGTGCCCACCGAAGCACGGAAACACTCAAGAATTTTTTGCCACTAGCGGTCACCCATCCAACTGCCGACTGCGCCCGCTGTTGCTTAACTTTGTCGATCACTTAGGATCGACGCAAGCCGCAATACATATATACCTGAGTGTAATCTTCTTTTTATAGAATTGAAAAGCTTTTAAAAATGGAATTTATGTGTCATTATTAAAAGAAAAGATGTTTCACATCTTTCAGATCTTCTGAGGAGAATGCCTTCTCGAAAAGAGGTCAAGTTAAGTGGTTCTCTTTATACACGGTTGTAGGTCGGAAGAGTACTAATGTCAAAATGATAGCAATCTCAGGCAAAGAAGTTTTTTGTTACTTGAAGTTTTATGGGAACATATGTTCTTTAATTGGCTATTAAGAAAAAAAGTGTATATAAAATTCTTAGTATTGGTGTTATATTTTCACTGTTACCTTTAGAACCTTGAAAACAATTTAAAACATTACAATAATCAATCAAACCATTTCAATTAGAATCATAATTAATGTAAGCCACAAGTCATATAAAATATTAAAAAGATAAAACTGTTTTACGCCTTTAATAACAACTTTCTATAGCGTTTGTTAATTTGTAACGGTTCATCTAGTTACACAACATTAATTAAAAACTTAATAATAAGATAAGATAATATTTCGTCTTCATCAAATTATGGCCTTGTATTAATTTATGCACCCTTTGGAATTATGCAAGTTTTAATTTATGCGCTTTATTTATCTACATGTGTATACATAGAAACAAACCGTATAGATAATTACAATGAATGGGTTATAATTTTTTTGTATGCTTTTCATTACTTTGAACGGCTTCATCCTATATAAGCATCTTAAGGCATCTTATATAAGTTATGGAATATTAAAACTTTCATTTTTCTTTTTCACCTACAGTTATTATAAAATTATTAAAATTAAGTGATAATAATAAAATCAGATACCATTACTTACATTATTTTTAGGTCACATCAACTTTAATATTATGAGATTTTTATTAAGTATGATTAGCGTAAGCATCTACATATTTTTCAATACAACTAAACTCTTCAATTTCAAAATACAATATTTATATTTCGTTTGAAAAACTTATTACCATGTACCCTTTTCCCACCCTCGCAAAAATACAACTTACCCCACACGCTTCTGTGCTTATCTATTAATATCTAATTACTGGTGCCCTCTTCGCGCTTATCCCAGCCACAGTTTTAATTCCTTGCCAAAATGTTCATCGGATCGTGGCTTCGAAGCGTGGGTAAGTTTAAGTAAGTTTTAAGTAATTGTCTATGGATTTTGTACTTCCTGCTTGCAAAGTTTTACAATTTTACTCAATTTTATGTCAACGTAAATTTTCTAACAAAACCAGTAAATTTTAGTAGGCAACACATAATATTACGATTTAATATTTGTTTTATTGCATAAAATTTACTTCCATACTAGTTGTGAAGCTAAACTTCGTGCATATGCCCATTTTTCCAGATGTATCGAGTATTAAAATCTTCTTCAAATATTGTTACAAAAATGCATAAAAAATCGAATAGCCGCGCTCTAGACTTCTATTAAAATGACGTAAGCTACGGAACAGGATGGTTACCAAGGAAGAGACTTCCAACCAGGATAGATGGGGAAAAATAACATAAAATGCAATAATATTCAACCATAGGTATAAATTTTTTAATAGGTACAATTTACCATGGTTGGTGCATAATGCTTTGGTAGTCTATACTAATATTATAAAGAGGAAAGATTTGATTGTTTGTTTGCATTGAATAACCTCCGAAACTACCGAACCGATTTGAAAAATTCTTTCACTGTTGGGAAGCTACAGTATCCCCGGGTGACATAGGCTATATTATATTTTTTTTTACTATTTTTCCCGAAGCGAAGCGAGAGCGATTTCCTAATTACTTAATAAGTTCATTATAATATTATCTATTGTAAAAAATAAATGTAGGTATGAAAACTGACTTTAAGTAAACGTGACCGGTCTCTTTAATCCGCCAACTGTAGCTACCGATATTATTCACCCATCCAACGACCAAAATTAGCTTACGTAAGACCCTCAATCCCTAAGATAGATTTTTCGTCCCTTACAAAATATTTAATTGAATATGAAATAGTAGGGCATTATCATCTTTTGTACGTGGGATTTGGCGGGATTGTGCTCTTAGGGTGTTTTGTTAAGTATTGAAGGGTCATATGAGAGTATTTAAATACCACTAAGCTAAAATAGCTTGGGGTCGTAGAATTTTGCTTGTGGTTTGAAGCGGATGTGTGCATCAGGTGTAAGCTATTAATGATTTCAAAGAAAATAAGAAATCAGAATGCATTGTATTCCTCATCATACATTACTATTACAATCATAAGTCCTAGCTTTTTGAAAAGGTATCCAATTGAAACAATTCAAAAAACATGTTTTATTTAGCAAATCTTGGTACTGTCGTTTAGTGTAGTCACTTAGTAATGTAATTATTAGAACCAATATTAAATTCTCTTGCAGTTCTATGAAAGTAAAAAAATAGTTTTTCAAATACTATACAATAATATACACAACACAAATAATATACCAAAAATAAATAAAGAATATACTAGAACTAGCTACGAATAACTATTTGTATCTCTCACTCGTAATGTGATGTTGGCCATTCAACTACATTCCCAGGTCTTAATCCCACAGGAGTCCGATCTGGGCGAGTCGCCGCCTGGGATTGAATCTCCTGGGAATTTCGGTCAACGCAAAAAAACAAAGGGTAATATACTCGCCACTGTTCGCTAAAATTACAGTTCACGTCAAACCGCTCATATCAGTCATTGATCTGGCTCCAAGTTAGTTTGATGCAGATCCGCATGCGGTAAAATGGTTGGACATTGTAATATTTTAGAGTATAAAATCATTAATGATTTTTGTTTGATTGATAAATAATTTATATTAGATTTTAACATGAATATTCATATTCATAGTAACATGATGGTTACAAATGGATGGACTCAAAAACTCAAACTTCAAAGTATAGCAATCGTGAAACCATCGAATCGGTTGTTTGCTGTCCCAGCCCTAACATATGGGATCAAAGTACAGTAAGTGTATCTATAGCCAAAGTGAGAAAATAGTACGTAACTTTTAAATGTTAATTTATAAGGGTCACTACGGATTACATACATTTGTTTACTTATTTTACAACAAAAAGTATACCGAAAATATGATATAGACTTTCAGAAAAAGTGACGTGATTGGCAACGAGTGATATGGAAAGATAAAATAAACTTTTATATTCGAAATAATAACCAAAGTCGAACTTTCTTTCAGTATAACTCAAAAGTGACTTGTATTTGATAGCACAAACTTAATAGAGGAGATTGTACGTAGAAGGGGTTTTCTATTTTTCTGTATAAAAGGTAGATATTAACACTTTGGGACTGTTGGCTTTCATTCAGAAGACATGTGAATGATAACAATTTGATATAAAATAGTCTCACAAATATTATTGTAGCCAGTAAAGCATTTACTTTTCTTTGAAACAATGGAGAAGAATAAACATAAGAAGCAAGATATTACGGAGGAAAGAAGAGCAATGATTTATACGTTCGCGACGATGTTGCAACGAGTAGATATTTTTATTGTTATTGCTGTTGCGCTACATTTCCTTTTGGTGCATATATTACACGCAATATTCATGCGAGAATATTTAAAGGATGCAAACTTATATCATGAAAATTTTAGCTTATAATATTGTTCTCTTGTTTCGGATTGTATTACTATCAAAACTATGATTCCGAATTTCAGTCATAACTATTTTTATATTAACACTATGTGACAATGTTACACTTTTTAAATATTTATCTTAGGATTTCTTAATTTTGACGAACTAGGTAATATTAAGCATCGAACTTATGTAAGTCTTAAAACCGCAATTAAAACACGTCAAGAGCGTTAAATTGGTCAGCTCTTCAAGGATTAAATCTCACTATCTAACTAGCTAGGCAGGTACAGATCTCTACCAAATGCAGGTTACCATAAATCTGGGAGGTACTCACACAACCAAAAACAAAAGGATTCTCCTGACAAGTTGTCAAGGACGGATCACACGCAGAGCAAGATCATTAGATTCAAGAAAAGATGAGATCTATTACACCCCAATTTCGATTAATTAAAAAAATAAAAGAAACCAAGATCATTTCAAAATGGCTTCCGAAAGTCATTTTCTACAACGATCAAATTAATATGTTGTTTGAACATTGTTAAGTAAACATAATCAGAAGCGCACGTGCGTCGCGCACGCCTCTCTATTCAGACTTCGACGTTTCTATGGGATTTGCCCGAATCTAATTCCGTGAACCATGAATCAGTATCTTAAGAATAAATTCAAATAGAGGGTGGCTGATTGATGTTTTAGATATTGATATGATAGTGATTTAGTATGTGAACGCAAATAATCCGGTCATTATTTATAAACTTTATGTTGCTTTCGGAAACAAATAGGTTTAATATATTTTATAATTTTAATTTAATAATTTTTTTTTGGGAGGCCTATATCCAGCAGTGGTATTCGAAGGGCTGATGGATGGATGGATGTACTATTTAAATATTTGGCAAATTAACCGAACATTGGTATCCGGTTGAACCCATATTCGGTGCATCTATAGTGATTATAGCTTACCACTAAATAATACTATTCGTCTTATAAATCGAATTAGTCAAAAATGCGAGTGATATCGCTTCTACAGTAAACATCTGAATTGAATGAAACTGCAAAACGTATTGCGTATGTTCGAAAATATATTTTTGGTATGATAGTTGCGTGTCAGCTTCGCATGCGACGTCCGACATTAGCTGATTGGTCATGTGCTCAGCCTAACGTTTTAATACAATTAAATCGACCGCTGTTCACTATTATCTGGACGCCATCTTGCTGGCCGTTTTAGTGAACGACTGTTTTGCGTGTCGCTCTCGTCTCGTTCGTTCGTTACATATCCAAAGTGTATACTGAACTCACGCGGTATTCTTCAAAATTGAAATTAATTGTAATGAATTGAATCATGACTCATATCCTCGTCTACGATACTGACTACATATTGGTCAAGATTCATTATAGTGCTTGTTTGGCTTGCTTATCTAATACCTTTAAACGAGCAATTCATTTTCTGAATCTCGGAAATGGCTCCAACGATTTTCATGAAAATTTAGTATGCAAGGATTTCGGAGGCGATAATATGATCTAGCTAGGATTATTTTTATAAAATGTCATTTTATCCGTGTTTTCAGGCAATGAAAAACTGCTACAATAAACTCTTCCTGACATCTATTGGTGAGTAGCAACATTAAAGCTACTTCAGTAGATGGCGTTGTTAAGCAACACTAAACCGAGCAAAGCTCGGTCATCTGGGTACTATTTATTTATGTCTTGTGTGTTTTTGATAATCGTACTTGTTTGTCTCTTTTCATATTCGTAAAACGTGATGGGTGTATTCGTTTTTTAATGTTTTTGTTACTTGTATTAAAATTTAATTGCTCTTAATTTAATTTTAGAAAAGTCTATGAGCCCTTAAAGGACAAAAAAAAATTACTTTCAATTTACAAAATTTTTATTTTAGTACCTATAATGACAATATTTTACTATTATCTTATGTTTTTGTCGTAAATGATGAAACACACCACTACCCTCGTTTTGCCGTGGAAGCAAACAATAAGAAAACTTTATAAGCCCGACTGCACCATACAAACGTACGATTCCGTAATTCTTAGTTAACAACGTTCGGCCTAAGTTAATTATGTTCGCGGCATAAATCTTTCGTAATTGGCCTCTTGTTACACAATACTAAGAGCTCGGGACGTGTTGAAATTATATATGTGAGGTACACGAAGTTTCATGATGGTTTCCAGTGCTAAAATTGTTATTTATGTAATAAACTCGCGCGTGATAATTGCCAGCCTTTCAGACGCCTTTTGTTTATGTTCATTTAAAACGTTACTTTACATTTTAATATTTTGCCAGTTATTACAGTTCAATAAGCTCAAACATGGAGAATATATCTAAAAGGTATAAAAAATATGTATGAGGCCGTTCAAATATTACGTAAGCAGATTTATTACAACTATTTACCCCCCCATCTCCCTTGTCAGCAAAAGTAAGCAAAGCTCTTACCCCTCCCCCATGCTTGCGTAAACATTTTTTAAAAAAAGTGTAAAAAAGTAAATAACTACCGATGACGTAATCATCATCTAGACTCCCCTACCCCCCATGTCATCCAAAATAAGCAAAACAAAGAAATAGTGCTTACGTAATACTTGAACGGCCCCTAAAAATCAAAATGACACGTTACTTGAAAGCAAAATATTATTGTGCTAACATAGCAATTTCTCATGCATACATACATAGTCTTGTTTTAAGGAGAGTAAAGTCGTATTTACAACGAATTACGAACAATATAATATTCTCTCTTTCATTTAGAACTGCAATGCCATTTATTTCATAGTGAATTGTGGTATAATAATTAACTTAAGAAATTCACTTACAATAAATATATCAAAAACTGGGCCTGGCTAATCTTAGTTCTAATAATTATAGCTCTAATAATCTAATACTAGTAGCTCTAATATTACGAAACGTTTTGCCGTGTATGTTTACAATAATATCTGCACAAAAGATAACCCTTTGAAACATGCCAATCAAATCTAAAGTTCCCGCCATAAACCGACGAATCTGACACCGGCCCACTTACGAAACAAAATTCTAAATCCATTGTACGATAAATAAAATGGCGAGTGAAATAAAATTGGTAGTAACACGAGATAATGTTAATGATTGTTCTACGCAATGCAATTTCGTTAACCAGAGGGCGGTGGGCGTGGGGATTAGGCACTAATCGGCCGACGGCGATGACAATCTGCCATACGACACGTGGCCGACACGTGACCGGCACGGGGTACTGCAATCGTTCAAACTGCATTTGCAAGAGAAACTATAATATAAACTTGCGCGTTAAGAGAAAAACTTTCTCTCGGCGTGGTTGGTCTTGGTCAGGTGGACTTTGTGGACTTTGTCAGCTTTTGGTAAAAACGATAAGTATCAGGAAAGTTTTGTTCTTATTATTATAATTCAAACAATTAGTAAGCATAACGCAATACGAAATATTGCGTGACAGTTCAGTAACTTAAATATTGAAGTCGAGCAGGGTTCCACTTCTTCATCATTAGTTGCAAAGATTTTCGTATCAAAAACTTCTTATTACATGCTTGCTTATTATTGCATGCAAGAAAATCTTCATGAGGATACCTGCATGTCTGAACTAAAGAAGACAAAGTCATCCACAAGTCTCGTCGTAACTGAGAAGGTTTAGAACAGATTCCTGCTCGCTGCTTCAGTAATTTTGATACTGAGGTTTATGGCCAACCCAGTCGTCGGAAGTAATTATGCTGCTCGAAGACTTAACAATACCAGTCAGGATTGATATAAGGTACTTCCGATGCCGCTTGTAGGATAGCTGTCGTTAAGCCAAGGTTAAGTCTTCAAGTGGCAAAAAACTTCCGAGTGACCAGAAGAAACATACTAACTCTTAGCATTCTCAATTTCGATGATCATTTATAGTTAAAACAATTCCTATAGTACAAACATTTATCACTAAGCATCTTAGCATAAAATTAGGCTAAAAAGTTTCAAATGTTTTGCTGTACTTACCTGTTTCGTAACGGAGTCGATTAGCCGAACGAAGATATCTTGCTCCTGTCTGATGCCTGGGAAGAAACGTGAATCATCATTAGAACGATGTCTTCTTAAAGGCAAGCCTTCACAAATTATTCGCAGTGTATTCTGGTGGAGATAAGGTTATATTCAAATAGCGCTCGCTGCTTAAATACCTTAAAATATTTCATTTTGAGATAGGTTTTTAATTCTCAGTATACGTTGGTACCTATACTACTTTATTATGTATATAAAAACAGGTTTATAATAAATTGGCATGAATAAAGCCTAATATGCGTCAGTGAAGTAAAATTTTTATTAATTCTATTATAAGCTTGCTTATAAGTATGAAAGATCTTGAAGGACTAAAGATTAACTCTACACCCACCTCAAACTATTTTAAAGTTATCTATTTATAATCACGTTACCAGATTTATTGAATAAAGTCGTAGAAATATGAATGAAAAACAGCAGTTACAAGGAAGCGGTTTCCATCATCGTATGTTGCAGTCTTAAAGCATTCATTCCCTCGCCTGTACAGCTCTAAACAGTAACGTTTACACATAGTAGCAATAAAGATCGTAGCGCGCTACGAGCGCAGTTCGTAGAGGCAAACATTGCACAATTTGTTAACCTCCTGAAATTGCCTCCACATTCGCTTCTTCCCTCTTTTTTTCTTTTCCACGCGACAAGAATTAAAATAATAGACACGGTGTGTCGGCGAAATTAAAAAGCTCACATTAATGGAACTAATTTCGCATGTAATTGGATCAAACTGTCCCATTACTGCGGCGTATGAAAATTTCGCCGAAATTTTTGGCACCTCTTTCAGGTACGTGAGGTAATAAGCTTATTATATCTGAGTGAATTAAATAAGCCCTTTAAGGTATACTTTCAATTTAATTTTCTCAAAGCGTAAGGCAATTTAAGCGCTTGTGAACATTACATACATTTGCCTAGAACGTACGTAGTCTGAAAGCTTGAGATACAATCATCATTCATATTCTAAGAGCTCGTCTATGCGGTGCCAATTTTCCATTATCCTCGCTAACGGCCAAGATGGCAAATATTTACAAGCGTCCGTCGTATGCATTGTCTCCAGCATCTGTTGAATACCAAACTGTTTGTTGCACTTCACACAAGCGTTAAGTTATGGGAATAAGACTTAGATTCGACAGCAACAAAGTGTTGTAATTTGCAAAGCTTATATGCGAAATACGATAATATTGACGTGTTTGAACAGAGTGCACGTACGGTAAGTCGACGTTTGTGACGTTATATTATATTATGTTTGGGTTAAGTGGACTATTATTTGGACTCTTGAATTTTTAGGTATGTAGACATCAGTAACTAAATAAAATAACAATCATTCAACATAACATTTCGATAACAAAACAATTTAACAAGCAATAAAAATCTAATTTTGTTAATAAGAAAATCTAGATTAAAACTTCAGTTAAAACATTTTATAATACAGGCTGTCAACTTATATGACCAAAGTTGCAAGTAATACACCACGACGTTTTTAAAATAAAATTATAGTTCTTACGTATTTACGTACAATATTTAGAACATCAAAGTTCCAATACAGACCTATTGTATCTACATCAATGCCTGAGTTGTGTTGACAATGCAAGAGGTAAGACAGGACAATATTTGCTAAACTCCTCAGCTACCGACGTAGCCGTGCATCTTAAATCAGTCTTGCTGTGTTCAGCTTTATCTGAAGAATGAGGTTACTGATAACAGAAGTACACCAGTAGATATGCTTTCACTGAAAAATGTCGTTTGATTTTCGTCTCATTTGTAAACGTAACATTAGGTTTTAAGACTTAATTGTACGTAAAACGTTTTAGTGTCCCGAAGTTTTCAATGATTCTCTTATAAAGTCTGATAATTTTTTTTTCAAATTTACATTATTTTTAGAAATACATGAATTTTGATATAGGTATCATATATAGGTTAGTGGCGCATTGATGTCTGTGGCAATAGAGTTATAATTTAGGGGAACATTTAAGTTAAGAAATTGGTAAACTTTGCACTGTTTTCATCACAATATGGGAGCGAAGTCCACGTGTTTCGTTCAAAGACCGAATAGGTACATAATTATTTTTAGGAGTCATCAATGATATTGTGTGTATAAAGAGATTAATTTTATTATCCAGCCAGATGGCCAGCAACAAATTATTACACTAAGAATAATGTTATAAATTAACTCTTATAAATTATTCACAAAATAAGGCATCAGTTACAAAATATTCCAGAATATTCTTTACCAAGTAACTGAGAACAAACTTACCATTTGCATAAAGTAGTTGTAGTCGGTACTGGATGCCGTTATTCGTCTTCTGCCCCTCCGCTTCCTACAACAAAATTATGTTTGCACGAAATTTGTTTGGATCAAGACAACAGATCTAGTACAATCTTTTGTTCTTATTAGAGTTCCGTGTATCATAAAAAATCTATATTTTTATAATAAATAGGTTTATTGTTGTATTTATCTCTGTTTCCATCTATAGACTGGATAAAAAGAGTTGTGATCACAGGTTGTAATTGACGAATGGTCAATTCCCTCTCGAAACTACTGACGCTAGAATTATGAAAAAATACAGAGAATAGTTGTTTACTTAAATATTACAGGAAGATCTATGATAAGTCTATGGTTTTAAAAATAAACTTGACAAGTTCCGTACGTTGATTATGTATTTACCGTTATTTTTCAATTTTATTTATTTTTGCCGCTTTTTTAAGACTATAGACTTCTTATAGGTTTTCTTGTAATATTTAAGTAAAAAACTATTCTCTGTATTTTTTTCAAAATTCTAGCGTCGGTAGATTCGGAGATAAAGGAGGGGGAATGGTAATTTTATGTCTTTAATTTTCATTCTTTCTTGAATATTTTAAAACTATCCATTTTAGAACTATGACTAAAATATATTTGACATGTTTACAACAAGCCCTTTCATTTGGCATACACACGACATGGTTTGCAAAACGTTTCTTGTTTAATTTTTATTTATTTAATTTTTTTTTTCAAAATTCATTTGTTTATTTTTATATCTTCGTCTTTGGGTCACAAAAAAGTACATGAGTACTCAGAAGACTTACAATCGCTTATTAAGAAATTAAAATACATTTATCCATACATAAATAATAAATAAATAAAATGCAATAAATAAAATGAAAGGTTGGCTAAGGATTTAAATGATGAGTGAATTGTGACATTGAATATGGCGTGAATAAGTAATGAAATATGAAAGATACGGTACAATGCTGGCTATAGTCGTTGCTTTACCGTTTGTTGCATTAATTATTCAGAGGTAAACAGCTCACGTATTACGATATAGAACGCACCCGCACGATGTGATACATGACCACTTGATGGTAATTTAGTCGCCCCTGGCCTTGAACAATGTCACAGGTATCATCAATGCCACCCAAGCAAGAAACTAGAACAAATCGTCTTTTCTATCTTAATGGTAATGGTTTACATATTCTTAAAAACTTTTGTCTTGTACAAACGCATACAAAATCACGTATGTCAGAACGAGACAAATTGACAAAGCCCATTTTAGCTACGAAAGTATTAAAATAGGAAATGATTGATATTTTTGTAAAGAAGGCCGTCTCTTCGCGACTATTTGTAGTTGTAGTCAAGTAAAACGAAGGCGGATTTGTACTAAAAACAACAGCACAGGCTTTTAATTTGTGATACCACCAACGCTCGTCTGAATTATGTAAATACTTTGTGCACAATAGACAACATGTCGGACCGATCCTGATTGATGGATAGCTGATTCACGATACTTATCATTACTGACGGATTTGATCGTAAACTAACCGTTTTATACTAGTATTTAAACTCATAATAGTTTTTTCATTCAATGGCTACAATGGTCTGAATTCCAGATCCAATATTTTTTTCATATTTTCATTTATAAGCTTCCGAGTTGAACCGTGTAGGTACATGTTTACTCAACTTTTATTGCTTATGTTAAGTAACTTTTCAATTAAGTGCTTGTTTTTTATTATTAATTACTCCTTATGTCATAATATATTAGTAGCTGGGTGGCATGGGTGGTACCTGCGGGCGACAGAAAGATGATAATTTCAGTACTAGCTATTAAAATCTACGAGAATACTGATATCTTTGAGAACCTTCGTAATGTTCTAAATAAAATATTAATAATCTATTTTTTTAATAACTTTAATACACATAGACAACTGACCGAGTACAGAAATTCAAACTCATCATTCAAACCGCCTCGCTGGGAACCCAGAACCCTTGGCACGGTGCGGGTCCAGCATGGTAACCATTGCACCTGACTGCCGTCATCAACCAACAAATAGGTACTTAGTTGTTAGCAACAAAGCCATTCTAACCCATTGAAGTATTATTACTAGCGTATAGAACCGATACCGCGACGCGATGTTTGTCCCAATGAATTGGCGCCAATGGGCTTCAATTTTCAATGCATTCGTTCGATTTTGAAAGGAGAACGGGGGCTCAATTTTGAAAATCTCCTCTCGGCGCGACACAAATGTTCGCGATGTCTGTTCTGGTACTTTGAGTACATTATACTTCAATGTTCTAACCTGATCCTTCTCAATGAAGCCAATGAAAGCAGTCCGCTCGATCTCCACCGGCTGGCCGGCGCGGTCGTACAGCGCCACCACGAAATGGAAGAAATTGCTCTTGCGTAGGTTGCTCGGCGGTTGCTTCTCGAAGTGCGCGCGGCCGACACCCACGCTACTGTTGGAGGGAAAATGCTCAGATTAAAGAAATAAAAGGCAGATATAACTTTCGCAAAGAAATGCAACGAATGACGTGAAGCCGCTTTTTCACTATGTGTGCATGACAACCATATTGACAGCTAGCAGTGGCATCGTAGAGACACATACTTCTTTGTGTGTGTAAGTTGCCACATAGAAAACAAAAAGTCGCAATCTCATGCAATTTAGTAAATTGCATGAGATTGCGACTTTGAATGAATGAATGAATAGCGTAGGAGAGTAACACAGACCCTTGGGGAACGCCAGCATTTATAGGTTTCATATCTGAGCAACAACCGTCAACTACGACCTTCATATGTCGCTCAGATAGAAAGCTGGCAACCCAATTGCATAACCTCTCAGGGAGACCGTAAGATGGTAACTTCGTGAGAAGGCCCCTGTGCCAGACCCGGTCGAAGGCCTTAGCGATATCTAGGCTTACTGCCAGAGCTTCCCCGTTGCGATCAAGAGCCTGAGCCCACCGGTGCGTGAGGTAAACTAGGAGATCACCAGCTGAGCGACCATGACGAAAACCGTATTGTTGATCACTGATCAGCTGATGATCCTCCAGATACCCTAGGAGCTGCGTGTTAATCACGCGCTCCATTACCTTCGCAAGCAGGGAAGTTATCGCTATAGGCCTGTAGTTAGCCGGGTCACTGAGATCGCCCTTTTTGGGGATGGGATGAACGAGGGCAACCTTCCACGAAGACGGTACTACTCCTGTGGCATAAGATAGCGAGAATAAGCGCGTTAAGACGGGAGACAACTCGGGAGCACACGTCTTTAACACCACTGCGGGAATACCGTCTGGTCCGCTCGACTTCTTGGTATTGACTGTAGAGCCCGTCTAATAGACTTTTGGGTAAAAAGTATATCACTCAACGAGCTCTCACACCGCGGGATGTTAGGCGGTGTGGTCCCCCTATCATCAAGAGTCGAGTTGGCGGCAAAAAGGGTGCCAAGAAGTTCGGCTTTCCCTTTTGCCGTGTGGACCACGGAGTCGTCCGGTTTACGCAGTGATGGAAGAGATGACCTACAGAAGTTGCCCTCGGCAGCTTTGGCCAACGACCAGAACTCTCGACTATCAGAGGGGGTAACCGACCAGTCGCTCACCAATTCTGCCGATGAACTTTGCCTTCGCCCTGGCCATTTGCTTCTTTGCTGACCGGGAGGCAGCGTTGAGCTTTGTCTTAAGCTTTGGGGTGGATGGATCTTTACGCGCGTACGCTGATACCCAGGCCTGGTAAGCGGCCTGCTTTCGGTTAGATGCCGAGATACAAGGACCGTTATATCAGGGCTGGTTTTTACCACCGATGGATACGACAGAGTTAGGAATAAAACATTCCATGCCCTGTCGTATCACATCAGCTACTGAGTCGGCGCACGCGTTCGGATCTCCCGATACAAAACAGAGCTGCCTCCAGGGGTACGAACTCAAGAATTCCCTGAGTCCGTCCCAGTCTGCTGACTTGTAGTGCCAAACTTGACGCGTTCCGGAGGGTCGAGATCCCTCCTGGCGCTTCAAGGGTACAGAAGTACTAACCAGGCAGTGGTCAGATGATCCAAGAGGAGCCTTAAACCACTACTCGGTAGTCAGATGGGTGAGAAGTCAGCAGAAGGTCTAGCAGAGAAGCAGTATGGTTCTCAACATCAGGGACTCTGGTAAAGCCAGTAACGACCTGAGTGAGTCCATATGCCAGGGAGAAATCAAAAGCAGATCTTCCCGCGAAGTCAGTGATTATGCAATGCATATCAATGACATGCTGCAGCATACGAGTGGCATCCATTGCTATGCAGATGATAGTACAGGGGATGCCTACTACACAGCCCCCGCCAATGCCTCTCAGTTGAAATGGCAGATAGCAGAATGAAACTTGTGTCTGAAGTCGAGAACTCTCTGGAGCAAGTCTCGGAATGGGGTCGACTCAATCTAGTCGAGTTCAACCCCGCGAAGACACAAGTTTGCGCGTTTACCGCTAAAAAAACCCCATTTGTCATAGCGCCTCAATTCCAGGGTACCGCGCTCACCGTGAGTAATAGTGTTGGGATTCTGGGAGTTGACATCTCGAGTGACGTACAGTATCGGCGTCATTTAGAGGCCAAGGCTAAGCTAGCCTCCAAGAAGCTTGGTGTCCTGAACCGGGCTAAGCAGTACTTCACTGCGAGGCACCTGATTATGCTCTATAAAGCTCAAGTCAGGCCCCACATGGAGTACTGCTCGCATCTCTGGGCAGGGGCGCCACAATACCAGCTTAACCCATTTGACGCCATACAGAAGCGCGCGGTCCGAGTTGTCAACGACCCACGAGTCACTCACAGGTTAGAACACCTGAGTTTCAGAAGAGACATCGGTTCTCTCTGCGTGTTCTACCGACTTTACAACGGTGAGTGCTCCGAGGAATTGTTCGATTTGATGCCTACGTCTCTTTTCCATCATCGCACCACTCGCCGAGGATTGAAGTTCCATCCACATCGATTGGAGTCGTGGAGTACCACTACAGTCCGATTCGCACGAACTTTTTTGCCACGTACGTGCAAACTGTGGAATGAGCTTCCTTCCGAGGTATTCCCGGAGCGCTATGACATGGGGCTCTTCAAAAAAGGTGTAAAAAGAGTTCTCCTTCAGGGCCGGCGTTGCATAGGCGATTCCTCTGGTATTGCTCATGTCCATAGGCGACGGTAACCACTTACCATCAGGTGGCCCGTCTGCTTTTTCGTCTGCCCTTCAGGCTATAAAAAAAAAATATTTTTTGCCATATTTTCGACTTGAAATATTATGCAAAATTAAATTGGCAAATTTATTTATCAAATTATAAATTATCAAAAAATATAGATATTAAATATGTCAAATGTTTTTTTAATATACAGTACTTAATATGTTGAATTGTTTTAATTTATGGTTTTTTTCTCTTTTGGGTAGTTATTTTTCATTGAAAAATATTAAAATTTTAATACATTTATTATAATTAAAATACATGAAATATATATAATATACGTCATCTTTATTAAAATGCAATGAATAAACAAAGCATTTGAATTGCCAATCACTATGTTGCCTACTTTGAGGAATAATAAAATCCTAGTTATCTCGTTTAATAGCATTTGTCGGCAATCTGCAAAATAAAATAATTTATTGAGTAGGCTAAACAGGAACTAAAATAGAATACAATATTTTCTTTCAATCGTGCATTTTATCGTAGGCAAACGTGATATTTTCAATCAACCAGGTTTACCTATGTTAAAATCCTTATTTTATCCCTCTAATCCTTTTTACAATCTATCTTATGTTTGTAATAACCCAGCGACTGGTATTTATGCATTGGCTGCATTTCCTCATTTTTATATTTAAATAAATACAACTATTTACTTTTAAAATATTTTTTTTGATATAAATTTATAATCGATCAGTGTTCAAATAACCCGTGCATATTTCCCCTAATTTAGGGTAATCGATTTTCATATAAAGCTGGTATAAAATTGAATAATTGTCGAGGTTTTGTGTTCCGAGCGCACCTCAAAAATATTATTATAAATAAATAATAAAATAATGAACAGTTACCTGTGAAAAGATATCCAATCTTCTTTTGCTTGATTTTGGGAACAACTTTAGCAGGTTTTAAAATTGCAAGACGGCATTTTATCTGAGAAAATTATTTTATAAATTTTGACAATTGTGACATGAAAGCTATTTGACGCTTTCTTTAGTACTGAATCGGGTTTGTATTTGCTTTTTTAGTTTGTATTTGCTTTGGTAGCTCCACATTTTAGTTGAATGAATATATCTGCCTTTTATTTCTTTAATCTGAGGGAAAATGGTTTAATTGTACAATAAGTGAATACTCGGCATGTGCTACAGGTGCTACTACGTTAAAGAAACTTGACAAGAGGACTTGAAGAAAGAAACTTGGAGAGGGTTCCGTACGTTGATTATGTATTTACCGTCATTTTTCTATTTTATTAATTTATGCCATTTTTTTAAAAACAAAAACGTTGTAAGTTTTCCCGTAGTACTTGGAATTATATAAGTAGGGATACATTTTTATGTTTGCAAATGTATTGTTATAATATAATGATTAATGCATCAGTTGTAAGATGACGTATTCGTAGAAGCAAAGTAAAGCGCGAACCATTGTTTATTTACCCCACAAAAAGCTTTCTCACTCCCAAAACAGAGTCATAAAATTAAAATTCCAACCACGTTTTCGTCAGATCTATTTGTCAATAGAATGCCACCAGAATTATTAGCATGTTGTCTTAAAAACAAAAGCCAGTTACGAAAACAAAAGAATAGATTATAATCTGCCGTAAAATGATTTACAGCCAGTACCGTGACCATTAGCCAAATTCTTTTTTTTTTGCTATTGCCGAACCCTTTCATGAATGCACAGATTAAGTCGTTTCAATTATTAACCTTCTTTGATAATGATAAATGCTTAAATTATATTATTTCAATGTAAAATATTATCTTATTTAATATTGAGTTTTAAATATCCAACATACTAAATTTTATTTTAAACCAAGTCCCCGGTAGCTTTGAGATCTAGGAAAAAATCACAAGAGCCAATTGATGACAAACTTATACCACCACAAACTAATATCCCCACATGCATATGTTATCATTTTCAAATACATTAAGGACCTTATCTTTATTGACATTAAACCGAATTTCAAACAAACCAAAGGTGAAAATTAGAGCGATAAATACATCGATAGAACATTTCAAATGCGAACAGTTCATCAAATCTTCGAGCTCATTACTCATTGTTGCATCGTGTGTGGTTGAATGGTGTTGTGCGATATGATATCGATAAAATTTAAAAAAATCACAATTATTGTTTCAGGGAATGTGAGGAATTAGAAAATGTAGGTACTCCTTAAAAGATATTTTTGTATAGTAAAATACAGACCTACCCACAAAGAAAGAGAAAGAAGGAAAGACACGAGATGCCAACACAAAAAAGATAAAATAATGAGGTCTTAAAGTAATAGCTTCTTCGCTGTGATTTAACAATCGTTTTAATTTATGGTATCACAACATTGTTACGTGAAAAGGCTCGGAGCTTTAATTACGGCTAACGCTATGTAATGAACAATGTAATTTTTATGATCTGGAATCAACAGCTGATAATGGGAAACTAAAACTTCTTTTCTAACTATTACTAAAATAATAAATGTGTAATATGTATGTCACTTCCAATGTTCGATATGATATATCACAATAATATCGATATTCATGACATCGCTCCACTCTATGGCACTGCCGTACCGTATTACGCTATGGTCGCCCATTCATCTCCACTGCAGAATTTGCGTAAACAAATTGGTTTCGCGATTGCCATTTTATACTCTCGCACGCGAGGCTCCATTGTTTTATTTATCGCTACCAGTTTCGGCAGCGAGCGCGATTAGGTTGCAGCGCTTTTTTTGCTTACAGATCACCGGAGATTTGTCAATCTTCAGCGCGATTTTATTTTTTTGCTGTTTTGAAGAACGACGCACGTTTGTTTTCGGAAGCGCTGTTTTTATTTAAAGCGCAATATTTAAAAATCTATTCTTGAGTCATGCTCGAATCCATGTACGTACCTACATAAACCGACCATGTATCGTGATTGCTACTACAAAATCTTTCATTACAATGTCCCTGCCAAAGTGTATGACATTGCGACCTTCACCGTGGATTATATCCAATTACTCGGAACTTTCCTCTTTACGATCTTGGCGATAACGTCAACGAGAAAACTACTGTTCATAATTAGGTAGAGTCGGTAGAGACTTACAATCATTATTATAATAGGCATGATGACATTAAGTAAAAAATCTATCTAATTAATTATCTACTTGTAGTATAGCCAAATATAAAAAATGTTGATATCAAAAAAGATTAAATCCTGCAACAATTTTAACCTACTTGAAGCATTTGAAGTTGGTACCTAAATTAAAACGATCACATTTTAATTACTTTAATGAATGTTTATAATAACTTAACTAATGAAATAAATTTTCTTTCAATTGCAGTTTGTATTAAAATGTATAGAATACAAATTGCCGTCATTAAGTACCCAGAAGTGCAATTTACCAAAACCGCTGTACCTAATCGGTCCAGGGCGCGGTAATGATTTAGGGCCGACTTTACAAATGGGATTGTCATCACCGTCGCTCGGTTATCTATCAACATTACTCATTCCTGAGCTTGATGACTTTATACAATTTTATTAAGTAAATTATTAATAACTTTTTAGGTTAATGAAAATTAATAAATTAATTAAAATATTTTTTTATTTGATATAAGATATTATGATTTAATTATCTACATAGGTACAGTTTGTGCATATTATTTTAAGGCATAAAGAGTGTATTTTGTCCCATATCTGCATACCTAGTACTTACCTAGTTACATGTTAGTATAAAAATTGCTAACATACAAGGTAATTAATATTATAGGAAGCCCATATGATTTTTATGGCTAACAAATCCTCGGAGGTAATTTACCAAATTTTCTTAAACTTAAATATAAATTGACAAACAAGAAGACTTGTAAAGTAATTTTGGCACTTCTTGTTATTGAAATATTAATTTAACATAATTTAAAAAATAATTAATACTAAAAATAAATTAATTTTGGTATTAAATGATTTTATTTATCTTTAAATTCTCTTCATTTTGTGTAAGCCTTTTTAAATTAAAAGATGGACTCTACACCAGTACATTTTATTGAAAATAATAATTAAAATAAACACATTAAGTACTAAAATGTGTTCCATAAAACGCGACAGATGCAAGGAGGGTACGGTGTGCACACAATACGCACTAATTCAACTACGAGCACGTATCAATACGCCACATTATAGGAGCAAATGCTGTGTATTGTTGCGCAACTTTATTATTTAAGGATAAATATGATAAGTATGCTGCCAAGGGGCTGTAAGTACTCTTCATTATAACATTTTTGATCATTTTTTAGTTACCAGTCATTATTGGTAAGTACTGGTTGAACGTTTTCAAGGGGATAAGTAATTAGGTACTACGCGAAATTATTTGACGGAGTTAAAAAAACTGTCTTAAGTGTGTGACCTATTCCCACATGCGATAACGACACGATATCACAACGATAAAAAAGTCTTAGAAAAGATTTATAGTTTTATTCACGCGGAAGACCGCGACATCACTATTAATAATAATATGCCATTTATTTTATTCCTCTTAACAATTTTACATATTTTATGGTTTTGGTCACTATGCCGGTCACTGATTATATTATTTTAACAAAACTAAATTATAATGCATATTGTACATAATGTATATGTATATTATTTTTCAATGTCAATATTAAATATTAGTCTTCAATTTATAATTATTATAATATAATTGTCAAACGTTTAGGTCCATTTCTAGCGTAAGGGCATTATAATTTTTATTTTTTGAGGACCCCTCTTAGGGTAAAGGCCTCCTCCAGAGCTTGTCATTTTTTACGATCTTTTACAGTTTCCTGCCAGCTTTTTCCAGCGATTGCTATGACACCGATTGGTTCGACATCACTATTATATCATCAAATTCCATTCGTAACAGTATCCTTGCAAGCTTATTGCTGGATTCAGATTTTTTAGGATTCGAATTCAGTTGGGTAGAGTTTAAAATAATAAACCAACAAATACAACCTGCAACCGCTACCCATACAACAAAATACAACACGGTATCGCGTCCAAATAACATTAACGTCACGTTTTTACTATAATGACGTATCGCTATTGAAAATTTTAATTTATAGTACAGTTGTTCATTATCTCCGGTCGTGTCCTGAACGAAGCTTCCCCACGCTATGATTTATCACGCCCTTTGCGTTTATGAATACACACTTGTTACGACCGGTTCATTATCGGTGCGAAATTTGCACGCCCCTGATTGGACGGCATATGCGGTAAATGAAGGCATTGTAGTTTGTGAGGGAACTATAGGTTACTGCGTTGCGGAGATGGTAATGATTAATTGGCTTCAGGCTATTAGTGACTGGTAAGGTACTAACTAGCCTCTCCTCTCCTCATCTTCTAATAAAGACTGGAATTTTACCGCGCTGCGCCGATAATACGTATTGTAGGAGGTTCGTGTTTTAACCCAAGGGTGGTAGAAAGCTCTGAAGTACCAGAAGCCTTCGACATGGCTTAACAACTTATAGTTTTAAAGGTATGTTACTTTTTTTTGCTATCATCATGGTTACCATTTATCACCAGGTGCCGTTTGTCAAATACTAAAAAAATATTAAAATATCAAAATTAATTTAGTAATTTTTGACTGATGTACGAAAAAAATGTATTTAATATAATTATGTTTCATTAACACAGCCTGGCCCTGGATATAATTTTATAATAACAAAATGGAATATTTCCTTAGTGTATCAAAAATACAGTGGGCAATGTAACCCGAGCAAGCCCCCATCAAAGCGGAACTTAATCTCATAGAGATATTTAACACAGAACATTTGTTCCATTCTGTTAGCGGGCATTTAATACAATTTGCTGCCACAGTATGTTTAGTGGCTGCTCTTTTCACCACTAAAACCCAATATTGGTTTATGTTGTCCCTTTCAACGGGTTTTGGATTTAAACAAAGAAAAAAGTTGTTTATATTTTCCGTATTTTAAATTTCCGTAATTCATGGGTAATACCTGCTGATTTGTAGTCCCTCAAAAATACCGAATAAGTATAATAATTTTATGTCGTTAATTACCTAGTTTATTAGTTTTTTTTTTGTTTTAGATATCGACTAGATACTTGATGCAGTGTCACGTCACTGAAAAATTGCCATTTTGAGTTGTCGCGTACTTTAGTAGGTGCGGCTATTCCACTTAAATAAATGTTACAATACCAGTCTTATGCTTATCAATTATGATTAATATATCTTTCTGAATATCTCACTATATTTCAACTTACTTGGTATTGTCAACTAATGAGGTTGGGGTCATCCAGGCCCTGGTGAGGGGTTCTTCCTTGAGGGAGGTGACCGGCCCCCGAGGTTGTGCGTGAACCCCCGCCGCTTCCTGATGGTGCAGGCCAAACATCAACCCGCCTGAGGACCAAATTACATCACTACTACATTACATCACTAGTACATTACCTCACTACCATAGATGAATCTTATTTGGTCAACAATGTTGACACTACTTGTTATTGGAATAATAATAATAAACGCTTACACACTCATACATTCGCTGTAGGTTTTTACCTGTGTCACGGGTGGCATGGACTTTACAATACATACAAATACAAATACTTTCTTTATTTCCCATTATTCATAAGTATAAATATGGTTGGAGTCCCTGCCTTCACCTTTAGTTTGCACTGTGTTGTAGAAGGCAGTGTCACACACAGTGGCATATAACACATCACAAACAAATACTACTCTTTGCTTTGCTTTTAAAAAATAAATAAAAATAGTAAACAAAAATAAGTTTTAGTATTAAATGACAATTTGTTCTTATTTATGCCTGCTCTTTTCCATCTATTTTATGTCTGCTTTATTTTTAAACTAAAAATTACGAATAAAGACGGTCTAATATTATCTATTATTTAGTAAATAAGACCCACAAACCTATAAAAAACGGATAATACAATACAAGGAGTCATGTCTTGTTGAACATGCTCTGGTTTAAAGGTGTAGTTTGAAAATTTTATTCCTGTGTTACTTATAAGAATAAGATTTTTTGTTTGTTGGTTTCCTTATTGAAACTCATATTTTTTAAATAAAATCAGTATTAAATAAGTATCTAAAATTTTTATATAACTACACTTTGCATTACTTTGAATCTGTTGCCTTATATTTAAGTTCAAGATAAACGTTCTGTGGATTAAGGTTTTGTGGATTCGGTAATTCCCTAAAAGATTTTAATAATTTTTTATAGAAATAAAAAGAAACTGCAGAATTTCTCTATTTTTTAGTTATCTTAACGAGCAACTTTCTAAAAATGCTTATTATTCCTAATGCTGGTGAATTTAAAAAATCTTAAAATTAGATTTTAGTGATTATGATTGAGTCCTCAGACCAAATTTTAATCCTCAATAATATTTTGTATTGAAATAAGGCAACTTAAAAGCAAAAATATATGAACCTATAAATCCCCTTAAATGTTGTACCTATCACATTTATTTATTTTAAGAAATCTGGCTTTAAGACTACGTAATAAAGAGAGCTTGCGCAAAATTTTTCTTTTCTGGTTTCAATTTCAGGGTTCAGCGGGTTTGGGAGCCAATCAGTCTTCTCTCAAGGCTTCTCTATTGAATAGTTCAAAAGAGGAGTAAAAACATCAATTTAATATTAACCGCAATGAGCTGGGTTTATTTTGTTACAAAATTTGTTGGTTAGAAGACAGGAGGAACGTGTGTTTCAAAATTGTATAAAAAATTTAAGGAAAATGGTATTTTTAGGTGTAGTGACTACCACTAAATAAATTTTTTCGACAAAGACATTTTGCGATTTCATTGGTCCATTATTTCAATTTATGTTTCAATCATACATACCATTTATCTACTAAATACCTGCTAGAATTTTACCAGTAATACAATTGATTATTTTACCAAATGAGAAACATTTTTCATGTAGTGAAAAGTAAAACAAAATCACTAACTACCTATTTATTTTTCCTAATTTCAATATTAGGGATTTCCAATGTTTGATTTATTTGTATGAAGTAGGTAAAAACATTAATGACTTAATATATTGCCATTTTAATCATGAAAAAATATTTTTATGTGCATTGAATTACATAAGAAATGTATTCATCACCAAATTATAACTATTTTCATAAATAATATCAAAAATACCTATATAAATAAAAAAGTAATGAATCAGTAATTGAATAAAATCAAACTGTATGTAAGTAGGTAGGTATTACCGTAGCAAAATTCTTAATCTAAGTAGGTACTTGTAATTTCTATTATAATTATTTTCTATCGTCCAAAATCTAAATTGACTTGTACCTACCTATTAAATTTTAAAATTTTCGATTCTATTACAGGTTTCAACTCTATAGCATTATTTAGTTAAGTAAGAAAATATTAACCTATGTCAAATTCTGAAAATTACTTTTAAATACATATTTATAATAAATGAAACCTTTAAAAAAGTAAGAATCCTGAGGTTTTAAATAAAATAAAATACACGTCTGGAGGAGGTTCTATATTCGACTGTGTTTTTTTATTTTTTTTATGTTTGTTACCTCAAGTTTCGACTGGGTGAACCGATTTTGATGATTTTTTTAATGAAAAGTTGGTGCTTGTCATGTGGTCCCACTTAAATTTGAGCGAGATTTGACAATGGCATCCATGAGAAAACCATATAAGTCTTAAATGTGCATTAAGTATTTAATATATTTCTCGTTGATAAAAATAAAACAACTTGCAATTGCTATGCTTATTTAAACTCGAGTCTATTATTAAACGCAAATTCCGCCCTAAACTAATTCCACCAATATCAAAAAGAAAATTCGAGACCATTGCGAAAATTCGAAACTAATATAAAAAATTCGAAAACTTACCTGAAGACCTCGGCGCGCCAGACGGGTACAGTTTCCGGCCCCATCCCACGGGGTCTAGCTCGAGCGGCGGCCACGGCGAGCCCGTATACCCGCCCGCCGCCGCGTTTAACTCGTCCGACCGAATCGCGGAATCGCGCGCCCGACCAGGCGCCCGAGAACGCACGAATGCGATCCGAGTTACGATTCGAGTTCAAATTCAAAATTCGAAAAGTTTACCACGCACAGGTTAGTTTTTGTTTTTTATTTGTTTTTTTTTTGTTACTTTTTATTTGTTATGTGCCAAGTTGGGAAATAATAAAACCCCAGGGGAGTTTTAAATTGCATGCATAGTAAAATAAAAAATACACTAAAATGAAAATCACAAGTTTAAACACTACGTAATTTACTAAATAAAAACGCCTAGTAAAACCTTGAAACGGTTTCAAAACAACGTGACAAATTTCGAAAGTCGTAGTAATTTCTCCGACTATCCGATAGGCGGCTCTGGGTTATCGTACTGGCGTTTTGGGATAGAGTCCCGTGTGCGGGCGATCCCGCTGCGGATTTGCGGAACACTAACAAGCGTCGCGGGAGCGCGCGCGGAGTGCTCGGGCTCCAAACCCCCGTCCGTCCCCGCGGACTGTGGGAGGCGCCCAGGGGACACGCCCTCGCCTCAAGAGCGGGACGACGCGACTGCCACCGATGGCGCCACTAGTCCTTTAGCCGACAATCATTCTAAATTCAAAATTTGTAGAGTAATAATTTACTTTTTTATTTCAATTTTTATTTTCAGCCAGCAAATACGATTTTTAAATAGAATCTGAGAGAAACGCGCTCGCGATTAATACAACGTTATATTGTAATGGAGGGTCTGCGGCAAGTTTCCCTCTGAGACCGCGCGGGTAAGGGACGGCGCAGATGAGACGCACAGCATCTCTCGTGTTCGAACCTGCTCTGGGACAACCCACAGCGGAAGGATTACTTATTAAACCGAGTTAGATTGACGATGATGAAATTTCACTGGGAATTGACTTTAACTACTTGCGGGATGAGGTTTTGTCGTCACATTAATTATTACTAACGCATGAGAAGTTTGACAGACGATTTGTAGGTACGTGAAGAAAGTTGGTTCGAGAAAGTTCTGCACTATGATTTTAGAGTTGAAAGCTGTAGGTATATACCTGCTTCGATGAAACGTGGGAGAGAAATGTTGGTTCGAGGAGATTTTTCAGTTATTTTACTTTAAACGAAGTCGCCACAGGTTTCCTACTTAGCGGCTAAAATATAGAGCATCGATATGATGCTCTACGTCAGTATTCAGAAATGTTTAATAAGTATTAAAACTTTCAATACGTTTTACCTGTAAGTAAGTTGCACAAGTTTTGTTTCAATCCCCAGAGCATTACATAATACATCGTAGTTTTGTTTCCCTTGCACATGGGGAGATATACTCTACAACAACTCTACACAATAGCTCTACATGACAGGATTTCAAAAATACACGTAACAAGAAAATAAGGACTTAACGCCCCAACTCAGGGTCCCTAACGGTCACTTAAATCGCTCCTTAGTACAGAATTTGTACGGTGATTCTTTACTAAGGAGCGATTAAAATAACCGTTAGTGACTCTGAGTTGGGGCGTAAATGTTATATCTTTAACAACCATGAACGATAAATATCATTTTTCCATTCACCAACACATTTGAGCGTGAAAATCACTCACAAATTCAGACCACTACACACTAATTACCTGCAGCGATAGGCATACATCACATAGATAGAACGAACACACACATTTAAAACTTCGACGAGCTCTAGGGAACAAACATTTATTTTGTCTGTTACATAAACAATTCCCAAGGCGGGAATCGAATCCGGCCCGTTAAATAGGCAAGGTCATCACCAGTTGATCTTTTCGCTCATAAAATCAATGATTTACGTAATTATTTTTTCTTGGAACTTTCGTCTGACTGTTTATTTTTCGTACTGGAAATACTGAAATTCTTAGATAGGACTGACCCTAAGTGGTATAGACCCTAAAATTTTAAGCCATTTACAAAAGGCGGTAGAAATAGAAACCAGTAGAAAAATAATTTAAACATTGATTGTAATTATAAAAAAAAAATATATTATTTGCAAAAGTATAGTTAAGTATTTATTCAATGTTTGGTTTCCAATTCATAGAAACAGGAAAAGCGACCTAGCCCAAAAAATTTAAGGACCGTAGGATAAAAAATAGTAGCAATTATTTTGGAGCAAAGACTGAAGTTCCATCGACTCATGGAGAACGTCTATGGTCTGTTTTCACATTCACACGATCAGTTTTGCCACGCACTTGCAAACTGTGGAATGATCTTCCTTCTGAGATATTTTCGGGGCGCTATGATATGGGGTACTGCAAAACAGGTGTAAAAAGAGTTCTTCTTCAGGGTTGGAGTTGCATTGGCGATTACTCTGGTATTGCTCATGTCCATAGGCAACGGTGACATAAGTCAGGCCATACACTATCAAGTGTACTTGTCAAGTTTGCAGCGGACTGAACGGGGCGTCCAGTAAACTTGATTGTGTATGGCCAATTGGCCACGGTATAGCTATCTAGCCATATATCTATCTCATGCCCACTGGATGTCGCGTTAAGTCAAACTGCAAATTTGACAAGTCAAACTGCAAACTTGACAAGTAAACTTGATCCTCACGTGTATGGGCTACATAAAGGTATTGCTTTTTCGTCAGCCCTTTAGCCTATAAAAAATAAGAGGTATTTGAAAACAAAGAATAGCCATCCGAAAGTGCAGTAGCACCTACCTACAGGCTTAAACATCTAAAATCTGTAACATCTGCTTTGAGCTACTCGGGCGGCGTAGACTTATGTATCAAATATGGCAAGAATGGCTTAACAGTGACTATTGTGTAAACAGGAAAGGCAACAGGAAAAAATATCTCATCACATAGTTATGAACAATTTACTAATATCTACTGATAAAATACTAATATTACTAATATCAATATAATTGAGTAGGGGAGCGGGGGGCTAGTTGTTACAGAGGTAAGAAGTTACACGCATTTTTTACCGGGATTTTAAACTCTTTGGTGGACGTAATTGGACTCATTTGTTTTCTTATAACATCGTGCATTACATAAAAACGATCAGGGACTCGCCAAGCGCCAAGCTGCTAGGTTGTGTGCATGTGTCTCGATTTCGACCAAGTACGTAAAAAAATCCTTTACGAAATTTTTGATTCTTGATGTCTATATTTTTTATTTTCTCAAAATTTTTAACCTTGAACGTTCATAATATATCTACCTTTAATTTGCAATATTGTTTTTTTCTACTGTCTATATTCATTAATGGTGACTTCAATTTATATTAAGAAACTTGCCATGGGGCAGGTAGTTACAATTTTTTGGGGTAAGTTGTTACATGTAACAACTTACAACTTTCAAGATTTTTTTTGACAAACTGCAAGGCTTACTCTAAAAATATGAATTCACTGCTTCGCGCATATAGAACATTGACGAAACAGGTGTCACGACGGTACAGAAGCCTAAAAACTAGTTGCTGCCCGTGGTCAAAAACATGTCGGTGCGATCATATCTGCCGAAGGAGGAACACTTATAACACTTGCATGGATATAAATGCTGCTGGAAATCCATTCAGTTCCGCCGATGTTCCTGTTTCTCAGAATAAGATACACGAATCTTTTTCTTCGTGCTGGACCATCAGATGCGATTGGAGCGGGCAATTCTTCGGGATGGATGACGGAAGTACAATTTTTAAAATTGATGGAACATCATTCGACATGTCAAGCCTTCCACTGAACAGCCTACTAAGCTAAAAGTAAATTTTCACGTCGTTGAGAAAGTTATGAGTGTTATGTTATTTTTCTACAAAAAAAAACTTTTAAAAATACAATATAGATATTATAATAACTCTTAAATGTTAAACGACTGTTTAAAGTGTTCTCTTTTGCTTATAGCGTTTTAGAACATTAAAAAATGATATATCATTGATGATTTTGTTTATTTATCTACCGTAACATCATGCCCCGAAGATGTAACAACTAGCCCCGAAGGGGGGGTAAGTTGTTACAATCGACTTTTTTGGTTAAATTGTCCATTGTGAAAAAAATACATAAATTTTAAAAACTTTTCAATCAGATTTTAATAGCTGAATAGACATACTATCGATAAATGCAATTAAATGTATAAATTATTTGATAGCTTTTGTTATATGGACAATTATCTAAAAATTGTAACAACCTTCCCCCTGCTCCCCTACTTATAATCTTAAGCCTTGTTATAAAATATAGCGCTTTATAAGTGCAAATAATGAATCAAATTGCAAGGGATGAATAGTAAAAAAGTAAATTATTATCATCGTGATATTTGTATTCGGGTCATGGGTGTTGTGATGTGTTGTATGTAGTCCATGCCATTCGCGACACAGGTTGAAACATTCTGCGGGGGTATGAGTGTGTAATGCTGCCCAAGTATACCTACTTGTCAAGTTTGCAGCGGACTTGACGCGGCATCCAGTAAACTTGACGGTGTATGGCCAGTGGCCAGCGTATGGTCATCTGGCTATAGGTAGGTATAGCTATCTCATGCAAACTGGATGCCACATCAAGTCAAACTGGAAACTTGACAAGTAGGTAAGCTTGATCGTATATGGCCACCCTAAGCGTTTATTATTGTTTATTATTATCTTGTTTCGATCTTTTAGCCCAAGATTGTTAGAAACCATCCCAGTCTACTTTCATGAATTTTTTTTCAGTTAGTAAAGAATAACAAATACCTATCCATACCTACATGGTCACAAAATTTCACATTTACAATACATATAAGTGTAATAGGAAAACCAAACTAAAATCAAAAAATGACTTTATTCATTACAAAAACTCAAGTTTGCAGTTTGAGTTGTCGAATTTGCAGTTCGACCATTATTATTTACATAGCATTATACAGTACTATTATTTCTTGTGGTTTGACTTGACGCGGCATTCAGTGTGCATGATATAGCTATATGGCCAGATAGCTATACCGAGGCCATACACGATCAAGTGACGGACTCTGAGTTGGGGCATAAGATACATAGATCAAAGTATGGATGCGATAATCATGTAAATTACTGAATTATTTTTCATGCGATAATCAACTGATAGAGTTATAGTACAAGGAAGGAAGGTTTAGATGTTTGGTTGCAAAAATCTTATGTAATAACAAATCAAGAATTGATTACTTTGTGGGCCCAAAGTCCACTTCAAATATTATTGTAATCTTGAAATGAGTGAACATTAGACAAATACAAGTCCATAGAGTTATACATATAAACACATGAAGCTAATTTAAGCTACACATAAGAATTTACTGTGAGTGTAAATTAACAAATTAATTAATTAATTAGTAAATGGGTTGACTGGGAGAGAATGCCCCATGGCATTAAGTCCGCCCTTTGTAAGCCTAGCTTGTAGGTTTTACAATAAAGCTTATAAATAAATAAAAATAAATAAATTATTCGTCCACCCTACCTAAAAAATCTTTGTCCTATGTAATTTTCAGCTATTTAGGTTGTCTGGAAGAAATTGCTAATAAGCAATAAGACCGCCGATTGTTTTCTTATTTTATATCTTTTTACTGTGTTGAAATTGGTGAACAATAAAGAATATTTGTATTGTATTGTATTGTGTATAGTCTTGTTAGATGTACATCCATCCATCATCTCTTGTCCGAGCAGATGTCTACTATCTGTGTTTCAACAATATCCAGCAAACAAGTTGTTGAACTCTCAGCGGACCGGCTGAGTGCTCTGGGAGGCCTCGGGACCGCCCCTCCGCCACGCCTACCGCACGCCACGCCCACCAGTGCCTAGAGACTTGAGTAATGTGAATATTGTTTTGGTACTCGAGATGTATGATCGATAAATACTCTGCCAACGACCACGTCTCTTCTAGGTACTTTAGGTTAGAAGTCATGTTTATTATTATCAATAGGTAGATAGTTTTGAAATAAATGTTTAAATAAATAATTTTAACGTGTATTGAAATAATCGATCAGTCGATTCATTCCTGAATAGTTTGCTAGTCTGACTCGCAATTGGCCGGTATTTCCAGAAGTATCCACTAAGGCTTGGTTTATTTTGCTGATGGGGATTTTAGGAAAATAATCTGTAAATCTCCACCTGCTGCAATCTCAGCTTTTTGGTGCTGAATTTTAAAAATAAACCACTCAGTATCAGTTGATTATAGACACGGCGTTGCAACAAGATTCCGCGATCAATAAATAGGTACCTACGAGTATGTGGGTCATTTCTATGAGCCTGTGAGTTACAGATCGATATAAACTCTACCTAGGGTTTAGAGATTATTTTGTTTTCACGGTGAAAATAAAATAAATATTCATTTATTCTTCCCACACACCCACGACATAGAAAATTAGTGTGGGCTATGAGAGTGTAATCTCCAATTCACTAAAGATTACTTTATGACTTTCTTAGATATTAACTGTTTTACACGCATATTTTTTAAACGTATGTTTGTAGTTATGTTATGACGACCCGTGTGGCGCAATGGTTATCATGCCGGATCACCGCGCCAAGGGTCCTGGGTTCGATTCCCAGCGAGGTAGAAATTTGAATGATGTGTTTGAATTTCTGTTCTCGGTCTAGGTGTGAATGTCCTTGTCTTGTGTGTTGTCCATGGCACCCACGACACAGGGAATCCTAGTGTGGGGCTATGAGTGTGAATGTGAAGTGTTATAAATGTGAAGTGTTATGTTACAACAACAACTGTAGGTGTATTTAAGCTAAGCTTTATAATTAACGGTTCCTCCAGTTGTGAGATCCTGGTCAACGTCAAATAATATTTCGTATACAAAATAAAATCAAAAATAACTTTAACAAATCAGACGCATCGATAACTCGCTCGACCATCGCTCCATTTTTACCTCTGGAGTTGACCATTTGCATACAAATTCTATTTCCTGAACGTGCCTTAAGTAGAACAATAGCATATAGACCCAGGCATTACAATTAGTTAACTATTGTGCGCTTACTGCAAAGCCTGCTGGGACAACGCATTTCAATATGAAAGTCAATCCTGTTGAGTGTGTTTCCACTTGCGCACACGGCACGATCATTGACGCGATTAAACCGTATCGTAATGTCCGTGATCATGACATGGGGCCATGTTTATAACCGCGTCAATTTAAAAGCGGCAATTGCAAGAATCTTTGCGTCATTGGCAAGAATCTTTGTCCTCACTGAGTAGATTGGAACGTACGATATTATTTATGGAAAAAACCAAATCTCCAGTGAAATATCCCTTATTAATAATGGACCATTTGATAATTTCAGCTTCAATATTAGTTAGTAAAACAGATTTCAAACCCAGCTTCAATCTTTACATGAATATCATCAAAGCTTTATCCTATTCCAAGAGCGAGATTTAAAAAGTGACGATACGATAGGTAATATCGTTACTGGTCCAATAATGGAGAAATTCTTGCTGCGCTTGATTAATAAATCATTTGTTTCCTTATCTTCATAGATTAATTTTATTATTAACGCCACAAATAAAGAATACGTTGATCAATAGAACTAGAACACTAGAACAAAATGTATTAATATTTTCTATTTAAGTAATGTTAAATTAAACTTTAAAAAATCCCCGACAGTTTGATTTACACTAAATATAGCTAAAAACACTCTCGATTAAGTCACCGTTTATACAAAAAAAAACTAGATCAAAATCGGTTTATCCGCTTGGTTCATCCGTTTGGGAGCTACGATGCCACAGACAGATATACAGATACACAGATACACAGACACACAGATACACAGACAAGTCAAACTTATAATACCCCTCTTTTTTCGTCAAGGGGGTTTCAGGAGTTAAAAAAGCCCCTGTGTTAAAAGTTTTAAATTAATTTGGAATACGTACGTCGTACATACATAATGTATGACAAAACTGAATGCGAAAATGAAAACGATCTTTGAATTTATATGATCCATTGGGTGCATTAGGTATAATAATGACGGATGTAAAGTATTCTTTAAGTTATTAATAAATAATTTGTATTAACAACAAAACAGCAAAATTTATATAATCCTTTGATAACAAAACATATTTTTTGCACAGACACAGGTATTTGTAGGTACAAATACTTGTTACCATACCATACCATGTTAAAACACTTGTTATTGAAGCATAAATTACTTGATAACAACAATTAAACCACTCCCAGTAAGTCTTAACTGTGTAAAAATTCGCACGAAATTCGCAACCTCCGTCCCTTGCTCCTTCATTTTAATTCGAAACCTTAAGTCAGCTTTAAATTACACTTTTTGCTGCCCTTATAACACCCTCGACGACCGTGCTGGATTAGGGCTAGCATCGGGTACTTTTTCTGGCAGTGTCAAGAAACATCGCAGTGCCCTTACAGGCCCCCCGGGGGTACTTCCAGACCCTTAACGTTTACGACTACGCGATTGCTTTTCTATGAAGGGCCAGTACGGTCCGTGACAAAAACAGACAGATGGGTACTGCGGAAGTTGATAAGGAATCGATTAGACGAGTGTGAATTTACACGCATTTTGGCCACTTAAAGCGGAAGAGACCACTTGTTAAGACATTATTCAAATGCTAAATGTATTGATGACGTGGGAAATGTTAGTTTATGTTTGTTTTTACAGGTTTTTGCCTTCATTTAGCAATGTCACGTTTCAAAAAGCTGCATGCTGGGTAATATTAATAACATAATTGTCCCACTGTTGGGCTCGGGGTCTCCTCTCACAATGTGAGGGGTACAGGCCATAGTCTATCACGCTGGCCAAGTGCGGATTGGAGACTTCACACACCTTTAAGAATTTTATGAAGAACTCTCCGGTGTGCAGGTTTCCTCACTATGTTTTCTTTACTGAAGCAAGTGTTAATGAACTTCTAATACGCACATAACATTTGAAAATTAGAGCTGCGTGCCAGGATTTGAACTCGGGCCTCTTCGTTTGGGAGACCAACGTTCTAACCGCTAACCTATGACTGCTTTGTCATTGTCTAAATCCAACGTCTCTATCGATGATTATTCGAGATGACAATTTTTCAAACATAAATTATTTTTAATTGAATTAATTTTAATTTCTAATTTGCTTTGTATTCTAAGCTGATTTACGTAATAAATTAAAGAAAAACAGTGTAACAAGTAGGTGCATATTGTACTTATTATTATTTTATTGAACTACACGCTCGCTGCCGAAAATAAATCGATGATCATCGTCTCCATTATTTTCTTCATTCTACAAAAATATCTCGCTGCGCTTGCAAATTTGACAAAAAATAAAACATGGAAGCTGCATTTATCTTTGGTGACTCTTTTGAGCGAATACAAACAACAAAACGACCATAATAACATCATAATTGAAAAGGGTTAACTTGTCAGTTACTTTCCTACTGTTTCTTTAACTTCGCATGCCGACAAGTAACGGTACATCTTAGTATTTAAATCATGTTCAACGAGTAATGACTTTGCAATTTTAATAATTCTTAACAAAGTTAAAGTTCTAACGTTTCAATTATAAAATAAGATTTTCTATAGATTTTCAAGTGACTGCCGAAGTAACCGATGATATTTTTTTATGTAATTCATCCTTTAGTCATGTTAATGTTCATTTAAAAGCAGACAACCCCGTAGCCTTATTTATAGTGACCCTATCTGCGAAGCGTGGTATCTGAGGTTCGATTCTCGTCTAAATCGATAAATTATTTTGACGACTTTACAAAAAAATTTCACTTTGGAAGCCCCTATTTAATATTAATAAATTGTAATAGTAATCCACATGTTTTGGTAAGAACAGTATCGTTTATAGTTTACTTCTGAGCCAGTAGCGTATCTAACGTTCAGAATGCCCATGAATGATAACTATCAAACATCGAGGAATTCTGTTAGTTTCATATAAACAAAAATGTAAAATTATTGGTATTTATGGTTTACTATAGAAATAAAAATATTGAATATTAAAATTTACAACAGCTGATTGTTGATCCTTCGAGCCGGATAAAATAATTCATGAAAATTTTCTTTAAATAGTGAAGTATGAAACAGAATAATGAGTTCACTGTCCATTCCCACGTCACTTCCACTAATTGTGACATTAACGTCAACTACGGACCAACAAAATAAAATAATACAATAACAAATAAAACAGAAATCTGAAATAATATAGCCGGTAAAAAATGCAAAGTAACTTTTACGTGAGTCTCCTGTAGAGTGTTTTGAGATGTGCACGATGAAACACGGCAAAACGCCAAAATGCAGTTTTGTTGGCATGAGGCAAAGAATATTCAGAAATTCAGTGAATGGATTTTTAGGAAATATTGTGATTTTGTGGTAAGTATGTTAATTTCTATTTATCATACAAAAGTTAATGATTTAATATAATAATATAATAATATGGTAGAATATTACATTACGTGTAATGTTACACTTGTCAGGACGCGGTGACGGTATAATACTAATTAGATTATGAAAATACCCTAGTCGAACATGCATATTTAGACATCCTAAAATTACGAGCTCAATCAAACAAAATATGATTTTTTTATTTAAAATTGAAATTTAATTTAATTTATGAATATAGTTTTTAACATAATTCACGTTTACGTTGATGTCTTTATTAAGTAAAGTATACCTAGGTATTGGAATTTTACATCAAAATGGTCATGAGATTGAATCCTGCTTTCATTTTAAGAGGATATCGAAACCCAACATGGGGATGGATACGGCTTCAAAAGAACTGCATATTACCTAGACCGTTCTGTTTGTTCTTTTATCTTCATTCATATTTCGGGTATAACTTATTCAGTATTTTCGGATTAGCCGCGCCCTCTGTAATGGAGCCGAAAAAACACAAAAACCTGAGTGAATGGTTCTGATAGATGATTAATTATTTAAATCCTTCATAAAACCTCTTAGACTTTTTAATAAGTCTGCTAATTAACTATAATACAGATTTGAAAGTATTAAACTTTCTATTTTGTAAAAAAATTCTGCGAGCACTAATAACTTTATGAAGATAGGAATGAATAGCAACGGAGAACAATATTTTATGCATAAGTTTAAAGTACTTTCAACATTATGTTATTTTTACCCGACTGGCAGGAAGGGTTACCTATGTTTTTCGCGCGTATCTTGTATGTATGTTTGTATGTGTGTATGCATGTAATATTACTTATTACCTCATACCTTCCAAACTGCTGAACAGATTTATATAATTAAGATATCCTTGGATTCGTCTTGATAACCCAAGTGTTCTTAGGTAAGTTAAATTGAAAAAAAAAACTAATTTGGTGGCTATGAGATGTCACCTGTTTGAAGTATCAAAAACTAAAAATAAAACGAATAATGCAATATGGGTATCAAATTAAAGAGCTCATCAGAAGGATTTCAAAAAGGTATATCATGACAGCTTTTTAATAGCAGGCGGTTTTTTTATTTTTAAATTTACACTATTTAATATCAGAGATCGTGTCACTTTTTTCTGTGACAAGGATAGTAAAAGAGCACTATTCCCTGTCGATAATGACATTTGTATCAACTGGTACAAACCGAATAGGACTATGGAAGCGAGTGTAGATACCAGATCCTGTAAGTATAAAGCTGGCCATACACGATCAAGTATACTTGTCAAGTTTGCAGCGGACTTGACGTGGCATCCAGTAAACTTGACTGTGTATGGGTACGGTATGGCTATCTGGCCATATAGCTATCTTATGCAAACTGGATGCCGCTTCAAGTCAAACTGCAAACTTGACAAGTAAACTTGATCGTGTATGGCCAGCTTAAGGAGAATAATGAGTTACTTATTATTCGTTAGTAAGATTATTTACTACCACAAAGCAACGACAACGTATAAGTTTAAAGTTCCTCTCCCGTACCCCAGGGTCTGGACTCGAAACCTGCACGAATCTATTTTTAAAGAGGTAATACCTACTAGAAATTCATTATCTCTTGTTTCTATAAAAATAATTCGTTAGGAAACCTACGATTTTCCATAATATTCTCAAAGACGGTAAATTCTTCTAATCAACACTGGACAGCGCAGGGGGCCAATAACCTGTAACTCTCTCATATTGTGAGAGGAGACCCATGCCCAATAGTGGGATAATTTACGATGATGATGTTACTTCTTAAAAACTTGAAGGTTAATGACATGTATTATTTTTTATCAGTTTTTCCCTAAAATCCATTTCTCTTTTATACCTAACGTTGTAATTTTGCATACTTCCCCGTACAATCATTTACACAATAGCAGTAAATTACAAAGGCAATTCGTAATATCAAAGCCCATATTTCAAGCCTTCATAGTTGAAATAACAAACTTTGTACGACAAGTGGATCTAAATTCGCCATATGACTACCGTGTCAGCTCGACCATTTATCATACGAGATGTGACAACTGAATTTATTTATCTAAAAAACAAACAATAGTCGGTGTAAGGGCTTGGCTCTGAGTGGTGCAGGGGCAGCTACTTTTCTACCAGCGCAATGTTTTTGTATAGAGCGTTAATGTATAGACAGTTTGAAGAGCAATGTATTTTCAAATCTTTTATCCAGAGTCTGGTAATGAAGTAGGAAGCGACGTTAAAAGCATATTTTTGTTTTTTCTTATTTATCCTTGATAAGAAGTGAAGTACCAATATCACCAATATAAAATCTAGATGCTAGACTGATGCTACTGATATTATTGTGTACTGTTTCTTCAGAAGGTTGTGTTGAGTTTGAAATTAAAGTCCGAATGTGTTAAGTCGTCTTTACTATTTTACTTTGCCAATTACATTACATGGTACCGGTGCAATTTAGATATATTATAATTTAGACACGGGTTAATCAAATGGGTGTTAGGAGGCGACTGTAGAGACATGATGATGATGGTGATGATGATGTGTGATGATCATGATCTGTGATGTCATGTGTGTGTCTTGCACGGGTGCATAGATTTACGATTCCATGTTGTCAGCAAGTAAGTCACGTCCCAACAATGCTCAAAGAAATATATTGTATTAGAAATATTATATTGTAACATATTGTATTACAATATATTTCTTATCGAAATTAAAGAGGTTATTACTCAAGGTTCCAAATATAAACTTGAAGCATTTCTTTTCAAGCCGTTACTACAACCTATTGTATAACAGAAAAGTAATTAACAGTGAATAAATTTTTTCACCTTACGCCCATGTGACGGAAGCGAAACGGCCAAGCCACATTTGACTACGGTCTAGATTTTGTGAAGTAAGGGCTTGCAGAGTTAGGGAGTTAGCTCTACAGTTAGATGGTTGGCACTACATGAGATCTGATAACTTTTTAATGTAGACCCATTATGGTCTCGTCTTATCATCATTTGACATGAAAATGTGTTTGGTGGGATTTTCATGTTCTATAAAAATATTGTAGCCTCTATATGTTCGTAACTACTCTGTGCAAAACATGTGAAAAATCGTTAGCTGATCATAGGGTAGAATACAATAGGAGATAGCAATTTGATATTCAGGCCACATTTTTAATAAGCGCTCGTTCCGTAATGGGTCGAGTGGCCCACTGGTTAATAGGTTTTGTTTGTGCCATTACTTAGTGCCCTGCTTGGTAATTTTTTATGTATTTGTATACTTTTTATTGTATTTATTACTAGCTGTTGCCCGTAGCTTCGCACGCGGAAATTATGTATAATATTGCGACTATAAATAGAGATTTAAGCTATCCTATCTTTCAAGTTGGATCAAACTGCACACGGTGTGCAAAGATTTAAATCGGTTAAGAGTTTAAGAGTCCATCGCGGACAAACAACGTGACACGTAATTTATATATATTAAGACAAGCTGTCCGCCCAAGCCCAAATCCGATGTTCCCCTTTTTTTCGCGATGTGTGTTCTGGTACTTTTGTACATTATACTTCAATGATAAGCTACAAGTAATATTCTTTAACGTAAAATTATTAATTTTTGTAGCTCATTGATTGCTCATTGGGTGCGAGCAGCGCTTTACAAACGCTAGTGTGAAAATAGCCTTAATTTTCCGCAAAAAATTGCTTTGTAGTTATATTTGATTTTATACAAGATCTTTAGCAATTAAACCTCGCATTTTATGATAAAAATTATCACAATATGCATTACCGCCAAATTACGAGTAGTACCTACATGTTAGTTATTAAAACAATTAACCATTATTACAACTAAATCACTCAATCAGCTGTTTGAACTTCGGCCATGTTTTATTTCGGGCATTTGTAGTGTCACTGTGACGAAAAGCGACAAAAAAATCCGTTGATTAATGGTTGATTATAAATTGTACCTCTTATCCCTCAGGAATGGGTATATTTCCCGGGATAAAAAGTAGCCTATCCGGTAAGTTAGGTTGAAAACTATCCCTGTACCAAATTTTATCCATATCCGTTTAGCCGTTTTTGCGTGATTGAGTCACAAACATCCAAACATCCAAACTTTCACATTTATAATATTAGTAGGATAGGATTATACTACATATCTGAATTTGACCTTTGCGTAAAAATCAATTTAATAATAACATAAATGAACTTATTGTAAATATATTTATTAATAATTGCACTGAAAGAAATTACGTATTTTTGACAACCAGCAACTCTGTATTGTTAAAAATCACATTAAAATATTTTATTTATTTATTTATTTAAACTTTATTGCATTCATACACTGAATTACAATGGGCGGACTTAAGAGCCATTTCGCAAAACTCGGTTGATAAACTTTAGGTATTTGAAGCGGCTCCTAGACGTGATATTGCCTCGCCCGGCTCGCGTCGCGCTTGACCTCAGTTCTGTGCGAGTAATCTCCTTGATACTTTCAATCGTAAAAATTTTAAAATTATGAACATATAATTTTAATTATACACTTTGTGACCACATACATGTATCTGGTTTGTGACAATATAAGTTTATATAACAATTAAAAGTACAATGTAGTAGTACCATTATCGGTAACTTATTTACATAATACATTTTAGGTACCTACTTAGGTACATCACAATAAAGATGTCCAATAGATGCATATTGCAATAAAAAGTCAATAGATGCATATTGCAAAAATCAATATTTTGGCAAATCAACGTGAAAAATTAAAAATCACGTTTTTTCAAGGTGATCTATAAAATGCAATATGCGTCCATTTTGCCTGCGATATTCGCAGCGCGTCGAAATACATAGGTATACCTAAATTCAAATCAATCGGAGGGTATAGAACCGGGAAATCCCGGAACCGAAAATCCCGGGATTTACAAAGGAATACGGTACTTTTCAAAAGAACCGGGAAATAAAGTAAAAGAACCGGGAAACAAAATAAAAGAACCGGGATTTTCTGAACTTTTGGGAAATAAAAATATGTCGCGTCGTGATACAAAAGATAACGTAAAAATAAAGGTAATTTATACAATCCATACACAAAAATGATTACAGCTTTAAAAAGAAGATATTCAGAACGTCGGCTACATGAAGCAGCTATACTAATATAATAATATTATTTACACAACCCAGATTGATATTTTTCTAATATAAATGAAGATGATTTAACTCTTTTTTCTCGTCCAAGCAGTGCTGAATTGTGCAATACAATTGTGTTGCTTTCATACAATTAATACGAAACTTATGTTTGCATGTAAGGTATAATAGTATGATGGTTACTCAATCACGGCAAACGACTATGCGGATTTGGGTAGAAAACAGTTTTTCCCTATTTAATGCTCCTGAGAGATAAAATAGGAGACGCGATACTAACTATTTTCACGCGGGGAAAGCCGTGGTAAAATAATCCCGAAAGAACTGAAAATCCCGGGAATCCCGGTTCCAGCATAGGCGAGTACCGAAAATCCCGGTAATTTAAAACAGGACCGGTTTTCGATACCCTAATCATTACCGTGATACAAAAGATAACGTAAAAATAAAGGTAAATACAATCCATACACAAAAATGATTACAGCTTTAAAAAGAAGATATTCAGAACACTATTCACAGTGGTCTTTGAATGTTAAAAACGAATTCTTTATTGTTTTCTGTTGGTTTACAAAACAAAATATTGACAATAGTCTAGTATAATAAATTATGAGAAACGAAATTCGCACTTTTCTCCCAAACCACTTGCTCTACAAGAAAAATGTATGGCACATAGAATGTCAATCTTTTTATGGGCTACAACTTTTATTCAATCCTTTCGGAAATCGTCTAGGACGCACCGTTTAGGAGATATAAGGAGTTTTCGGAAAATTTGGGAGGGGGGGGGTTAAGGTTGGGCCCAATAAGATTGGGTAATGTTGCAAGTATGAGTTCCACAGGGTGGATGGAAATTCAGTCGGAAATCGTGTAGGACGTACCGTTTAGGAGATATATGGTATTTTAGGAAAATTTGGGGGGGGGGGGGTTAAAGTGGGTTCAGTAAGATTTAGCAATAAGGTTTGGGGGTTTACTAAAGGGGGTCGAAATTTCCGTCTAAACTTGTCTAGGACGCACCGTCTCCGAGATATCCGGGATTTCCGGTTTTCCAAAAATCTATATCCCGATGAAATCTATATACCTGATGAGTGCGGTATTTGCCCGGATGCCTCCCAGATTATCCCGACGCAAAATTCCACTTTTGGGTGAAGAACTGAGGGGGGGGGGGGTATAGGGGGAGGCGAGGGGTTGTGAAGGGAAAAAATGAGAGGGTGAAGAGAGAAGGTAAAGGGTGTTGTGTATTTGAGATACGTGAGTTTTGGGGAGTTGACGGAACTTGGGTGCACGAGAGTTTCCAAACAACGAATGTATTATCTTTGACTAATAATAAGTGACTATAGCTGACTAATGTCTGAGTTTCTATCATTCCAACATTTTGGCTTAGCAATAGGGTCCCGTTGACACCGTTTGGGTACGGAACCCTATAAAGTACAGATTGATCTAAAAGTTGTATAAATAAAGGGTATGTTTAGACAAGTTATAATTTTTTTTTTTCTATGTAAATATGTAATTTACACATATAACAAAAAACCTAAATACTGTAAACAGTAACTAATGTCTAAAAACGGACAATGTTTTATTTCAAATTACAGCAGTGACTTCCAACCCAATAGGGGTTGAATTTCCAAAAATCCGATAGCCTAAAGCCTTCTTCGATAAATGAACTATCCAATACAAAAATAATTTTTCAATTCAAACCAGTAGTTCCTAAGATTAGCGCGTTCAATCAAACAAACAAACAAACTTTTCAGCTTTATAATATTACAATAGTAATAGTATAGATTAGCATAGATATAGTTATATTTTGTACATATGTATGTTCGTGATTTTCTCCGTTACTACTTACACTACATAAATTGGAAAGAAATAGTTACTTAATTTCTATTGTTTTCTTCAAACCAAAGATGTTTAAAGCAGAATATTACGCAAACGGACCCCTGAATTGAAAAATGGTCTTTTGAAACCTATAATATTTTTGAAAGACCTTTTCAACGATACCCCACATTAAGGGGTAGACGAAGAAAAAATCATACGGAACGGACAGACGGACGGACGGCCGGACGGGCTAGCCGGCCGGTTGAAATAACGAACGGACTAGACATGATTCCGATTTGACTACAAAACCCTGAAAATTATAGAAAACTAAAAATAATACAATTGACTGTAACTAAAAATTCTCACATGATCAAGACTGTTCAATGGCAATATAATTACGTTATTTTTACGAAATCTATTCCTTAGATGGCTAAAGCAAAAATTGACATAGGTCCGACCTCCAAGAGGGCTCGAGCCTAACTGATTTGATTCGCACCAGTTTGTTTATTTATATGGTAAAGTAAATTCGTTGTAATTAATTATTTTTTGCAGTAAGATAAAAAAAAAATTACGTGTCATATTCGACAAAGACCATATTTTATTACTACATAAATTTTTGATGGGAAATACGCTTTATTGAATACAAAAATCGATGGTAAAGTCATGGCATAAACCATGAAAATTGGTAATGTTATTGAATTAATTTGGAAACGAATATGATAGTAATCGTATATCTCTTGTAATAAATGCAAAATATAATATATGAGTGTTCTCTAGACATTTTTTTTTACTCAATTTAACAAGATTTAATAAAGAAAATCAGTGTATGAAATAGACTCTGTCGTCCTTTTGCTGAAAAATAGTTATGCTAGATTGACAGTTACGCAAAAACTAATTAATATTTTCGAATATTAGATTATCAATATCAATTATAATAGATTGATCTATTTTATGTGTTCATTTGCCAGCATTAATATCTTTCTTATGATACTAATTTTTGACGTCAAATTCTTCATTCCGCGCGACTAACCGCGAAATGGCTCTTAATGCCAAGTGGCAAAATATGTGCAGTAATTTAGTGATTTTTATATTTATAAACATGTATTACGTACGTAGTAAAGCAAAATGCCGTCATAATGAGTTCAAAAGGTCACATATGCATTGGAGCAAAGTGCATTAGCTGAAGGGGCGCGTGTAACGAAGCATTGTGGCGCATCTGTTCGCGTGGTCTAGTGGCTTTTTATGTTCTTTGACTTTGATGGGTGGTTGAACTGTTTTCGATGTCATGAAACAACTTGCCGGCTTGCTGCCTATTGATGGTATTGTTTATTTTTATTGTCTGTATTTTTTGCTTTGGTAACTTACTTGTAATTTTGATATGAACTACCTATCTAAAGCTAATGCTAGCCATACACGATCAAGTATACAGTAAACTTGACAGTGTATGGCCATAGTATGGCTATCTGGCTATACAGTTATCTCATGCAAACTGGATGCAGCAATAAGTCAAACTGCAAAGGAGAACCCCAAGTTTTCGGCCTCGAACCATATGTAATCTGTGCTAGAACATCGGACTAGACAAGTGTAAACTATATACCAAAAAAATCGTCTTATTTATAAGATAAACATATTTAAATCTTAGCTTCAGCTGCTCTTGCCAAATGAACTAAATAATGCAAAAAAGTTTTCACAGTATTTACCTCATTACATACGATTTTATAATCGATTGAATCGATTTATATTGATCGATTGATGGAACATAATAATATATTTTATGTATTATTTATTGATTATAATTATAATATTAATTTACTTTTTACATATTTTCGTATTCCATATAAATCAAAATTATGTAATATATTATAATTACCATTCAATCGTTACGCTAATTTTATTAAATTACATTTCGAATATTTTGACATCGATTAATCGATTGACAACAAAGATGATGTAATCCCTTATAATGTCATTTTGGTAACCATAGTATTTATAAATAACACCACTGTATTGTCATATTTGTCATCGATCTTTCATCTTTCTACGCGTGTATTTTTAATATCAAATATTTTCAGCGTATTTGGAGTCCTATTTACTATTGAAACTCATCGACACGCACACAGTGATTTTAATTTTCTATTGTATTCGCTTTCGTACTTGTGTTTTGGTGAATGTGTTTCGCAGTTTCGCTACAATTTCTTGCAAACCTATACTATATGAATATGGACTCCTTAATCACCTGTTTTCTGACTGACAAAGGTTCAGAATAAGTCCTGAACACTGGATAACGTACCCTATACATCTTTAGAAGATCAGGAAGTTGCTGTGGCCATACTTACAATGAGTATATTATGGTATCTTGATTGGGCAAGGTACTAACGAAATATAGCGCCTCCTGCACAACTACACGAAATATTAATATATTATAATAATAAATAATAAAATCTCTTGAAATATGCAATAGCTTTTATTATACAACCTTTTTATGACATTCGTTTTGGGTAAAAAACCATTGAAGTAGTAGAAGTAGTAGGTATTCGCCGGTTCTAACTCAGGAGCTACAACCGGCCAATTGGGCAAATTGCTAAGTTCACGACCTTCGCTGCCTACAAGACAAAAAAGTCGAGTTTGGTGTCAAATTGTATGTTTTCGACCATGCCCGATCGATTGCACTGATCCGTTTTTTGCTAACTAGCGTAGAAACAAAGATAGCTTCAGCGTTGTATTAGCCCTACTTCGTTATCTAATGCCCTCATTAGGTCGTTAACTTGACCATTCAATAATTACAATGGGCTTATCGCTTCCTCGTACTCGACTTAACTATGACGCAGTGATTCATACTAACGAGGGGCACTGTTTTTATTACAAAAACACCATAATTTTTGTTCATCGTATTTATTATTCCAAATAAAATTGAATCAAATAAATTATTTAATCTTCCATCATTGCAAATAATCTTGGCATGAAATATTTTCAGAATATCATACATAGATTTACCATGATACCTATATTAAAAATTATGCAATATTCTTCGTAGAAAGTAGTAAAATCATGTTAGATTCAATCGAGATTAGAGATTCAGAATGTTTTATAGAAGGCTTGTGCTGTGATCCGTGCGCCCAAAGAAAAGAAGGAATTACCTGCAGCCGCACCTTCAGTATTCAATCATTACAAAATTTTAAAAATACCTAACAATATCTTTGAACTAAAATCCCCTCCTAACAATAACAATACCCAACAACCAACCACCAATACCCCCACGACCAATACCTAATACCTAACAATATCTTTGAACTAAAATCCCCTCCTATCCCCATCTAACTCCTGTCGAATAACTTTATTTGAAATTTAATGAATGTAAGTATGATCGGGTTGAGACCGAAGTTTGATGATAAGGCTGATAACTGACATTGTCACCACAACAATTCACACGAAATGGCTTTTATTATGTCGGATGTGGTGACGGAATAAGATGTGCCTTTGTAAAGTTTACGTTGGATGGAAAATAGCAGAAAACAAGCCAGCGTGGTTATTGTACCATCAGTAGCCCCAACTTGCGACGGCAGAAATGAATGCAGAATCAAAGTTCCTTCTACCAGCATCTCAGTGATTGGCCTTGTTGCATAGGTCAAAAACCCGAAATTTATATCAATCCATAGATCCTATACGAAGTTAAAGAAGGACAAACTTATAACTAACTTATTATTTTTTCTTGTACTCTTATGTTTATTATTGTATGGTGTACAAACAATAAAGTGTTAAATAAAATAAATAATAATAAATAAATAAACACATTGTTGTTTTTAGTTTAGAGTGATTTAATTACCTATCATAATGGACCTTCCCATGGGAATGAGGTGTTCTACCGCGGCAAAAAGTAACCTACGTTACTCTTCGGCCTCCTAACTATCTCCACACAAAAAATCATACCATAAAATTGCTCCGTTACAACGCGAACGTGAACGAGGGACAAACAAACAAACAGTCTTTCGCATTTATAATATTAGTATGTATAGTTTTACCGCGGTAAAAAGTAGCCTACTTTCTTCTCTAGCCTCCTAACTACAACGTGAACAACACACAAAAAACACACAAAAACCACACACCACACCACATAAAAAATCATATCACAACATCGCTCCGTTATGACGTCAAAGAGGGACAAAGAACAAAGAAACACACTTTTGCACATAATATTAGTATGGAAATATGGATAAGGATGATTGAATTTCTAACTATAAATTTATATCAATCCATAGATTCTCTATGAAGTTAAAGAAGGACCAACACATTGTTGTTTTTAGTATGGAGTGATTCAAGTACGCAACATAATGGATCTTCCCAAGGGAATGTGGTGTTTTACTGCGGTAAAAAATAATGTACGTTACTCACTAGCCTACTAATTATCTACACAAAAAAAATATCATACCATAACATCGCTCCATTACGACGTGAAAGAGGGACAAACAAACAAACAAATACACTTTTGCATTTATTATATTAGTATGGAAGTATGGATATAGAGTGATTCAAATAGAATAGAATAGAATAGCGTTTATTTGCAAAGCCACGAACACATACAAAAACAGAAAAAAACAGAATAAGAAATTAAAAATAAAACAAAAACATGTAGCTCCTTACAAAATTATTACTAGATTACGCTCGCATGTGTCCAGTGGCCTAGAAAAAGGAGCACACTCAGCATTATGCCGCAGTATTGACTACAGCGCTGATTTTCAATGTGTCCTATTCGGTAAGTCACGGACGACAATACGCATCATAATAGATCTTCCCATAGGAATGAAATGTTTTACCGCGTTAAAAGGTAGCCTACGTTACTCTCTAACCTCCTAACTATCTCCACACAAAAATTCATACCATAGCATTCTCCGTTACGACGTGAAAGAGAGACAAACAAACAAACACACTTTCGCATATATTATATTAGTATGGAAGTATGGATATGGAGTTATTCAAATACGCATCATAATGGATATTACCCATGGGAATGAGATGTTTTGCCGCAGTAAAAAAGTAGCCTACTCTAGCTTCCTAACTATCTTCACACAAAAAAATCATACAATAACACAAAAATAATAATATATCTTAACACAAAAAATCATTACTAGATTACGCTCGCATGTGTCCAGTGGCCTAGAAAAAGGAGCACACTCAGCATTATGCCGCAGTATTGACTACAGCGCTGATTTTCAGTGTGTCCTATTCGGTAAGTCACGGACGACAATACGCATCATAATAGATCTTCCCATAGGAATGAAATGTTTTACCGCGGTAAAAGGTAGCCTACGTTACTCTCTAACCTCCTAACTATTTCCACACAAAAATTCATACCATAGCATTCTCCGTTACGACGTGAAAGAGAGACAAACAAACAAACACACTTTCGCATATATTATATTAGTATGGAAGTATGGATATGGAGTTATTCAAATACGCATCATAATGGATATTACCCATGGGAATGAGATGTTTTGCCGCAGTAAAAAAGTAGCCTACTCTAGCTTCCTAACTATCTTCACACAAAAAAATCATACAATAACACAAAAATAATAATATATCTTAACACAAAAAATCATATCTTAACATCGCTCCGTTACGACGTGAAAGAGGGAAAACAAATAAACACTCGCATTTATAATATTAAGTATATGGATAGTATGGATACCTAATATTATTTTTGATCTAAAATAATTACTCCTTTCGAATAACTTTATTTGAAATTTAATGAATTTAAATATGATATTCTGAAGCGCTCAATCAAAGCACGGTGACTTATATTGGGTTGAGACCGAAGTATGATGATAAGACTGATAACTGACTTAAACATTGGAGATATGATCGGTATCGTTGTCACCACAACAATTCATACGAAATGGCTTTCATTATGTTGGATGCAGTGACGGAGTGAGATGTGCCTTTGTAAAATCTACATTATGCGCTGGATGGAAAATAGCAGAGAACAAACCAGCACGGTTATTGTACCGTCAGTAGCCCCAGCTTGCGACGGCAGAGATGAATGTGGAATCAAGGCTCCTTCTATAGGTATCTCAATGAAGGTGGCTAGACCAATGCATCCGCAATATGTCTCTGAGACCACTCGTCTCCAATCTTTCAGCGATTGGCCTCGTTGTACAGGTCAAAAGCCCGAGGAATTGTCGGAGGCTGGTTTCTTTTACACCGGGCAGGGGGATAAAACGAAATGTTTCTACTGCGATGGAGGATTGAAAGACTGGGAAAGCGGCGACGTCCCATGGGAAGAACACGCACGTTGGTTCGATCAATGCGCTTACATTCACTTAGTAAAAGGCCGAGATTATGTTCAGAATGTTTTATCGAAGACTTGTTGTGTGATCCGTGTGCCCAAAGGAAAGAACGAACTGTCTGCAGCCGCACCTTCGGTATTCGATCGTAGTAAAATATCTAAAATACCCAACATTATTTTGGACCTAACGTTCAAACGTCCTAACGTTTCAAATAACTTTATTTGAAGTTTAATGAAGATAAATATGGTTTTCTGAAGCGCCCAAAGCACGCCGACTTATATAGGGTTGAGACCGAAGTATGTGTTTTATACAAAATGAACGCTCACTTTCTTTAATGTTACTACAGACTTCATGTGGATTCGTTATTAAATCTAGGAACTTATAAAAAAGGCGATCTGTTTGTTATTGATTGTTAAAGACATTAAAAAAACTGGGTCCTTAGATGTTTGAAATACAAATTAGAAAAATAGAAGATATAATCGTTTTATTCAATCTAACCTTTCCCCAATACTATTCGTAACATATCATGCGTGTGATAGATAATAGTAGACTTCCAGGCTTTAAAAAATGGTAAATACTTATCTTAAAATAATTTTCTGTTGCACTATATAAAACAAATACACAGTAAAAAGTTAAGTTGCCTGTTTTTGATATAATCATGATATGGACAGTATAATACCAAGCCAATGTTAGCTATCAAAAAAATATATATTAAAAGTTTTTAAAAAGTATCTTGCATTAAAGAAATATCTAAAAATAAAAATGGTTGTAATTTATTATAGAAGATCTAGTTCGCCTTCTTTAGTGAAATTATATGAAAATTATAGTATGTCAGACGATATATTTACGGGATCAGAATTTTATAAATTAACGAAAGATTCTGTGTTGTAAGCCTCTGTACTCAGGATTCCGCTCATAACAAATGCAGTTTCAAGCTTTTTGGTATTTTCAGAAAGCAGTAAATAATTTTAAAAGAACAAAAACACTTTATAACAAGTACATCAAGTTAAGTTTTTATTTGCCTGATGTTTTAAAACTCTGATTTATGATTTTCAAGTTAAAAAAGATTACGAACAAATTTAAATTACTATGCACTGATGATTTAGTTTGTGAAATTTTTATTAGAGAAGAACTTGTATTGAGCTCTTATTACTAAAACGATCTGACTATCCATTAAATAAGACATATGAAAATAAAACAAAGTATTTTTAAAGACCAAAATGCTGGTAAAATAATAACAGAGTTTGTAGGCTTGCGCTCAACAGTTTAATTTTTAACATTCAAACTTTTTTTTGGCAAAAGCTATAAGTGTGAATAAAAATGTCACGAAAATTTTTAAAATGAAATATCAATTTAATGAAAATGCTGAATACAATATTTATAGCTAATAAGATACCCAAGAATTTGATAATAATGTACTAAACATAATATTATTAACAATATTTACTCAGTCAGATTACCCTTTATGAATTTTTAACACTTTACGAAAATTCTAAAATATTGTTATGTAATTATAAAAATGTCTTTATAAATGTTAAAGACATAATTTTAATATTTAAAATTTACAAAATAACATAAATTTGTTCGTGACAATTTTATGAACTGTCCATTTGTATGTAAAGTGGTGTCTTCATTTTATTTCTATTTCAATCGACTTTTAAATTTTTATTTACTCAGATATCCCTTTATGAATTTTAAAACTACGAATATCCTACAACATTTGATGTAATGATAAAAATGTGTTTAAAAATTTTAAAGACAACATTGTAGTAATGTAAAATTTACAAAATAATATTACATTGATTAAAATCAAATTTGTAAAACTGTTCGTGACAATTTATGAACTGTCCAATTGTTTGTAAAGTGGTGTCTTCATTTTATTTATATTTCAATCGACTTTTAAATTTTTATTTAGTCAGATATCCCTTTATGAATTTTAAAACTACGAATATGCTACAACATTTGATGTAATGATAAAAATGTGTTTAAAAATTTTAAAGACAACATTGTAGTAATGTAAAATTTACAAAAGAATATTACATAGGTTAAAATTGAATTTGTAAAACTGTTTGTGACAATTTTATAAACTGTCCAATCGTCTGTAAAGTAGTGTCTTCATTTTATTTATATTGCAAGCGACTATGAACTTTTTACTCAGTGAGATTACCCTTTATGAATTTCAAAACTACGAAAATATTAAAACATTTTGATGTTATGATAATAATGTGTTTAAAAATTTTAGACAACATTAATAAAGTACAACCAAATATTACACAGCTTAAAATTTAATTAAAGGAAATTTGTAAAACTGTTCATGACAATTTTATGAACTCTTCAATTGGTTGTAAAGTGGTGTCTACATTTTATTTAATTTCCTTTAATTAAATTTTAAGCTGTGTAATATTTGGTTGTACTTTATTAATGTTGTCTAAAATTTTTAAACACATTATTATCATAACATCAAAATGTTTTAATATTTTCGTAGTTTTGAAATTCATAAAGGGTAATCTCACTGAGTAAAAAGTTCATAGTCGCTTGCAATATAAATAAAATGAAGACACTACTTTACAGACGATTGGACAGTTTATAAAATTGTCACAAACAGTTTTACAAATTCAATTTTAACCTATGTAATATTCTTTTGTAAATTTTACATTACTACAATGTTGTCTTTAAAATTTTTAAACACATTTTTATCATTACATCAAATGTTGTAGCATATTCGTAGTTTTAAAATTCATAAAGGGATATCTGACTAAATAAAAATTTAAAAGTCGATTGAAATATAAATAAAATGAAGACACCACTTTACAAACAATTGGACAGTTCATAAATTGTCACGAACAGTTTTACAAATTCGATTTTAATCAATGTAATATTATTTTGTAAATTTTACATTACTACAATGTTGTCTTTAAAATTTTTAAACACATTTTTATCATTACATCAAATGTTGTAGGATATTCGTAGTTTTAAAATTCATAAAGGGATATCTGAGTAAATAAAAATTTAAAAGTCGATTGAAATAGAAATAAAATGAAGACACCACTTTACATACAAATGGACAGTTCATAAAATTGTCACGAACAAATTTATGTTATTTTGTAAATTTTAAATATTAAAATTATGTCTTTAACATTTATAAAGACATTTTTATAATTACATAACAATATTTTAGAATTTTCGTAAAGTGTTAAAAATTCATAAAGGGTAATCTGACTGAGTAAATATTGTTAATAATATTATGTTTAGTACATTATTATCAAATTCTTGGGTATCTTATTAGCTATAAATATTGTATTCAGCATTTTCATTAAATTGATATTCCATTTTAAAAATTTTCGTGACATTTTTATTCACACTTATAGCTTTTGCCAAAAAAAAGTTTGAATGTTAAAAATTAAACTGTTGAGCGCAAGCCTACAAACTCTGTTATTATTTTACCAGCATTTTGGTCTTTAAAAATACTTTGTTTTATTTTCATATGTCTTATTTAATGGATAGTCAGATCGTTTTAGTAATAAGAGCTCAATACAAGTTCTTCTCTAATAAAAATTTCACAAACTAAATCATCAGTGCATAGTAATTTAAATTTGTTCGTAATCTTTTTTAACTTGAAAATCATAAATCAGAGTTTTAAAACATCAGGCAAATAAAAACTTAACTTGATGTACTTGTTATAAAGTGTTTTTGTTCTTTTAAAATTATTTACTGCTTTCTGAAAATACCAAAAAACTTGAAACTGCATTTGTTATGAGCGGAATCCTGAGTACAGAGGCTTACAACACAGAATCTTTCGTTAATTTATAAAATTCTGATCCCGTAAATATATCGTCTGACATACTATAATTTTCATATAATTTCACTAAAGAAGGCGAACTAGATCTTCTATAATAAATTACAACCATTTTTATTTTTAGATATTTCTTTAATGCAAGATACTTTTTAAAAACTTTTAATATATATTTTTTTGATAGCTAACATTGGCTTGGTATTATACTGTCCATATCATGATTATATCAAAAACAGGCAACTTAACTTTTTACTGTGTATTTGTTTTATATAGTGCAACAGAAAATTATTTTAAGATAAGTATTTACCATTTTTAAAGCCTGGAAGTCTACTATTATCTATCACACGCATGATATGTTACGAATAGTATTGGGGAAAGGTTAGATTGAATAAAACGATTATATCTTCTATTTTTCTAATTTGTATTTCAAACATCTAAGGACCCAGTTTTTTTAATGTCTTTAACAATCAATAACAAACAGATCGCCTTTTTTATAAGTTCCTAGATTTAATAACGAATCCACATGAAGTCTGTAGTAACATTAAAGAAAGTGAGCGTTCATTTTGTATAAAACACATACTTCGGTCTCAACCCTATATAAGTCGGCGTGCTTTGGGCGCTTCAGAAAACCATATTTATCTTCATTAAACTTCAAATAAAGTTATTTGAAACGTTAGGACGTTTGAACGTTAGGTCCAAAATAATGTTGGGTATTTTAGATATTTTACTACGATCGAATACCGAAGGTGCGGCTGCAGACAGTTCGTTCTTTCCTTTGGGCACACGGATCACACAACAAGTCTTCGATAAAACATTCTGAACATAATCTCGGCCTTTTACTAAGTGAATGTAAGCGCATTGATCGAACCAACGTGCGTGTTCTTCCCATGGGACGTCGCCGCTTTCCCAGTCTTTCAATCCTCCATCGCAGTAGAAACATTTCGTTTTATCCCCCTGCCCGGTGTAAAAGAAACCAGCCTCCGACAATTCCTCGGGCTTTTGACCTGTACAACGAGGCCAATCGCTGAAAGATTGGAGACGAGTGGTCTCAGAGACATATTGCGGATGCATTGGTCTAGCCACCTTCATTGAGATACCTATAGAAGGAGCCTTGATTCCACATTCATCTCTGCCGTCGCAAGCTGGGGCTACTGACGGTACAATAACCGTGCTGGTTTGTTCTCTGCTATTTTCCATCCAGCGCATAATGTAGATTTTACAAAGGCACATCTCACTCCGTCACTGCATCCAACATAATGAAAGCCATTTCGTATGAATTGTTGTGGTGACAACGATACCGATCATATCTCCAATGTTTAAGTCAGTTATCAGTCTTATCATCATACTTCGGTCTCAACCCAATATAAGTCACCGTGCTTTGATTGAGCGCTTCAGAATATCATATTTAAATTCATTAAATTTCAAATAAAGTTATTCGAAAGGAGTAATTATTTTAGATCAAAAATAATATTAGGTATCCATACTATCCATATACTTAATATTATAAATGCGAGTGTTTATTTGTTTTCCCTCTTTCACGTCGTAACGGAGCGATGTTAAGATATGATTTTTTGTGTTAAGATATATTATTATTTTTGTGTTATTGTATGATTTTTTTGTGTGAAGATAGTTAGGAAGCTAGAGTAGGCTACTTTTTTACTGCGGCAAAACATCTCATTCCCATGGGTAATATCCATTATGATGCGTATTTGAATAACTCCATATCCATACTTCCATACTAATATAATATATGCGAAAGTGTGTTTGTTTGTTTGTCTCTCTTTCACGTCGTAACGGAGAATGCTATGGTATGAATTTTTGTGTGGAAATAGTTAGGAGGTTAGAGAGTAACGTAGGCTACCTTTTACCGCGGTAAAACATTTCATTCCTATGGGAAGATCTATTATGATGCGTATTGTCGTCCGTGACTTACCGAATAGGACACACTGAAAATCAGCGCTGTAGTCAATACTGCGGCATAATGCTGAGTGTGCTCCTTTTTCTAGGCCACTGGACACATGCGAGCGTAATCTAGTAATGATTTTTTGTGTTAAGATATATTATTATTTTTGTGTTATTGTATGATTTTTTTGTGTGAAGATAGTTAGGAAGCTAGAGTAGGCTACTTTTTTACTGCGGCAAAACATCTCATTCCCATGGGTAATATCCATTATGATGCGTATTTGAATAACTCCATATCCATACTTCCATACTAATATAATATATGCGAAAGTGTGTTTGTTTGTTTGTCTCTCTTTCACGTCGTAACGGAGAATGCTATGGTATGAATTTTTGTGTGGAGATAGTTAGGAGGTTAGAGAGTAACGTAGGCTACCTTTTAACGCGGTAAAACATTTCATTCCTATGGGAAGATCTATTATGATGCGTATTGTCGTCCGTGACTTACCGAATAGGACACATTGAAAATCAGCGCTGTAGTCAATACTGCGGCATAATGCTGAGTGTGCTCCTTTTTCTAGGCCACTGGACACATGCGAGCGTAATCTAGTAATAATTTTGTAAGGAGCTACATGTTTTTGTTTTATTTTTAATTTCTTATTCTGTTTTTTTCTGTTTTTGTATGTGTTCGTGGCTTTGCAAATAAACGCTATTCTATTCTATTCTATTTGAATCACTCTATATCCATACTTCCATACTAATATAATAAATGCAAAAGTGTATTTGTTTGTTTGTTTGTCCCTCTTTCACGTCGTAATGGAGCGATGTTATGGTATGATATTTTTTTTGTGTAGATAATTAGTAGGCTAGTGAGTAACGTACATTATTTTTTACCGCAGTAAAACACCACATTCCCTTGGGAAGATCCATTATGTTGCGTACTTGAATCACTCCATACTAAAAACAACAATGTGTTGGTCCTTCTTTAACTTCATAGAGAATCTATGGATTGATATAAATTTATAGTTAGAAATTCAATCATCCTTATCCATATTTCCATACTAATATTATGTGCAAAAGTGTGTTTCTTTGTTCTTTGTCCCTCTTTGACGTCATAACGGAGCGATGTTGTGATATGATTTTTTATGTGGTGTGGTGTGTGGTTTTTGTGTGTTTTTTGTGTGTTGTTCACGTTGTAGTTAGGAGGCTAGAGAAGAAAGTAGGCTACTTTTTACCGCGGTAAAACTATACATACTAATATTATAAATGCGAAAGACTGTTTGTTTGTTTGTCCCTCGTTCACGTTCGCGTTGTAACGGAGCAATTTTATGGTATGATTTTTTGTGTGGAGATAGTTAGGAGGCCGAAGAGTAACGTAGGTTACTTTTTGCCGCGGTAGAACACCTCATTCCCATGGGAAGGTCCATTATGATAGGTAATTAAATCACTCTAAACTAAAAACAACAATGTGTTTATTTATTTATTATTATTTATTTTATTTAACACTTTATTGTTTGTACACCATACAATAATAAACATAAGAGTACAAGAAAAAATAATAAGTTAGTTATAAGTTTGTCCTTCTTTAACTTCGTATAGGATCTATGGATTGATATAAATTTCGGGTTTTTGACCTATGCAACAAGGCCAATCACTGAGATGCTGGTAGAAGGAACTTTGATTCTGCATTCATTTCTGCCGTCGCAAGTTGGGGCTACTGATGGTACAATAACCACGCTGGCTTGTTTTCTGCTATTTTCCATCCAACGTAAACTTTACAAAGGCACATCTTATTCCGTCACCACATCCGACATAATAAAAGCCATTTCGTGTGAATTGTTGTGGTGACAATGTCAGTTATCAGCCTTATCATCAAACTTCGGTCTCAACCCGATCATACTTACATTCATTAAATTTCAAATAAAGTTATTCGACAGGAGTTAGATGGGGATAGGAGGGGATTTTAGTTCAAAGATATTGTTAGGTATTAGGTATTGGTCGTGGGGGTATTGGTGGTTGGTTGTTGGGTATTGTTATTGTTAGGAGGGGATTTTAGTTCAAAGATATTGTTAGGTATTTTTAAAATTTTGTAATGATTGAATACTGAAGGTGCGGCTGCAGGTAATTCCTTCTTTTCTTTGGGCGCACGGATCACAGCACAAGCCTTCTATAAAACATTCTGAATCTCTAATCTCGATTGAATCTAACATGATTTTACTACTTTCTACGAAGAATATTGCATAATTTTTAATATAGGTATCATGGTAAATCTATGTATGATATTCTGAAAATATTTCATGCCAAGATTATTTGCAATGATGGAAGATTAAATAATTTATTTGATTCAATTTTATTTGGAATAATAAATACGATGAACAAAAATTATGGTGTTTTTGTAATAAAAACAGTGCCCCTCGTTAGTATGAATCACTGCGTCATAGTTAAGTCGAGTACGAGGAAGCGATAAGCCCATTGTAATTATTGAATGGTCAAGTTAACGACCTAATGAGGGCATTAGATAACGAAGTAGGGCTAATACAACGCTGAAGCTATCTTTGTTTCTACGCTAGTTAGCAAAAAACGGATCAGTGCAATCGATCGGGCATGGTCGAAAACATACAATTTGACACCAAACTCGACTTTTTTGTCTTGTAGGCAGCGAAGGTCGTGAACTTAGCAATTTGCCCAATTGGCCGGTTGTAGCTCCTGAGTTAGAACCGGCGAATACCTACTACTAGTAGATAGTATAATAGACACCCGCCAACTTAGTTTTAGCCATTAAACTCGTAGTTTTAGTGTTAGTATTTGTGAAAAACTTTCATATTTATTACGTTTGTAATGATTACTCGTGGGTGTTTGGTTTATAGTAAGTGTAACATACATATTAAATAGCACTGTGACACGAGTATGACATAATCATAACCTATAATTAAAGTGATTCATTCTAGGATTTCCTTAGTTGGCTGGCAGCCGTGAAAATTGGAGAAATTGAACCTTTTGCAATAATCTAATTAACAGCCAATTTCCAGTCTTGTCTACTTAGGCCTGAGTTTCTATGGAAACTGGGGTTCTCCTTTGACAAGTAAACTTGATCGTGTATGGCCAGCTTAAGGCATAATATTTCCATTAGTAGAATATAAAATACTAGTATGTATAGTATAAGTATAGTATAGTATAAGTACCTACTTATAAAGAACTATATTGGTCTTATCACTAAAGTCGGGGTTTTTTCTTCTTCTGTATTGAAAAGGAAAATCACCGTACAACAATGGAAATCGGAAAAGTATCTACAAATCATTGTAGTAAAGATAGCAATTGAATATTCAAAACCTACTTGATCGTCATAACCATCATCAGAATTTATAAGTTACTCACAACTGGCTCTTTTCACAATGTGGGAGTTTGTCGAGCCCAAAGTTTTTCACACTTCAGCTGGCCAAGTGCGGATTCCCAGTCATCAACCTTTCATGGCTGTTGAGAAGATTTCTTCACAATGTTTACGTTATGCACAATTTACTTTTAGCTCGGTGATATATGTCAATCCAAGGTGATCGACCAAATTAAGTAACAAGAAGCACAATCGCTACTTGAATGGGTGATCGTTGGTGACAAAGATTTCTTGAACATTTCCGTGCTTATGAGGGCACGTAAAACCGTCAATCCCGTTTCTTATTCTAGGACAACAATCGACATCAAAGTGGCCGGTGACCTGACGAGGTTGGTGACGACCAATCCACAATACGGTACAGTATGCTAGGCCTCCTCAACAGAAGCGACCCATATCCTAGAGAAACTAGGCCCTCAATAGGTTGATGTCATGCACAATTAGAAAAATTACGCCCCAGCTCAGAGTCACCATTCAAATTCTGTACTAAGGAGCGATTTAAGTAACCATTAGTGACTCTAAGTTGGGGCGTTTGAGATGTTTCCTAACAAGATTGTAATTCAAGTGAAGCATATAAGTGACTGACTGCTAAGTGCATTGTCATAGCTATTGTCATTTGATTAACAGTTTGTAATTAGTCACTAGGCTAGATCTTGTCTTGAGAAGTTCCCAAGGCATTTGCAATCGAAGTTAGGTAATACAACTTGATACAACTCGACTGAACTTGAATGCATGTTGTTAGGTACTTAATTAGTGGTGCTAACTTTACTAATTAAGTGCAGTGAATTAGTAGATAAAGGGCAGATAGCTTGTTAGTTTAATTCGGCCTGTTCCTTAGTTGGATTGATCTTAATATGCCATCGTACTGTGTTTAAAATTTCATGGACATATCTAAATGAGGTTTGCGTGTGAATTGAGGGCTCTTTTTAAAAGTTACTCATATTTTTTCAAAATCAAGGAGAAATTTAGGAAAAAATTGTGAAAACATCGTGGTGAAGATAAAAAATTTGTGAAACGTAAGTTAAAAAAGTTGTGGTCGATTAACTGGAACTCTCAATCCGCTTTAAGAAATTACTGTAATCTCGTAGGTATCTCAAAATATACTTGTGAGACATAAGATAAAACACCAACGGCCCAAGAAAAATACTCATATTTCTGTGCGACTAATGTCCGCTCTTGAATCTAGTTTACCCGATATAGACCTTAACGCAGCAGGCATTGTTACTTTCAAATGAACTGCCGGTACGAGGTATTTTTTAGACCAAGATATAGGGATAATTGAATGGATTTCTAGCTTTCATATATCACTCATTGGTTACCAATTACCATGCCGGATCGCCACGCCAAGGGTCTTGGGTTTGATTCCCAGCGAGGCGGTTTGAATGATGAGTTTGAATGTCTGTTCCCTGTCTGGGTGTGTGTTGTTGTATTTGTGTGTTGTCCATGAAACCCAAGATACAGGGAATCCTAGTGTGGGTCTATGTGTGTGTGTGTGTGTGTGTGTGTGTGTGTGTGTGTGTGTGTGTGTGTGTGTGTGTGTGTGTGTGTGAGTGTCAACCAGTAGCAATACTCAGTGGCCCTTTTCCACAGACCCTAATACTTAATCACTACAGCTCATAGGTCTTCAATACCAGGATATCATAGACACGTAGCCGGTCAAGAAAGAATATAACAGCAAAACAGGTTTAGTTATCTACATATAGTTAAGATTATAATAAATCACTATAATATTAAGACAGGTGAAGTTAGAGGCATCCACGTTAATATCCGGACGGACAGACTCGTGGCTGCACTAATTAAATACGAATCTCAAGACAATACGCAGCGCACTGATTTTCAACTGCACACACGGGGTGGTAAACTTTCTACTAATATTATAAAAAAATATTCCATACAAACTTTCGTCCTGTTTCCCAGGGAAACCTTTCAATTTTCGGGATAAAAAGTTCTCTAAAATATGACCCGGAGTATTAGTAACAACTTTACCAATTTTCATCGAAATCCGTTCCAGGAATTTCATGCGATGCCCGGACAGACAAACAGACAGACCGACAATAATTAAAAAAAAATATATTATTAATTATGTTTGCACTAAGAGAATCACTTATCGCGTATGGTTGATAGGTATATAATAATTTTCATTTCATTAATTGTGGATAGGTTCATTAGAGGCAATCTTATTTTAGACTCTATCAACTTAGTTCTCAAAGTAGTCCAGGTGGACCACCAGGGGTCCACTGGAGATTCGACAGAGGTCTACGTTGGCGTGACAAAAAAATCAATTAATTAATTAACCAATCAATTGTCACTTTTTTTTGAAAAGTATAAATCTCTATAATATAATCTAAACAGCCGCAACGCACACCATAGTTAGATCTAATCTTCACATTTTTTTCGAATTTTGCGAATATGGTAGATAATATGTAGATATTTCTATGAGAAAAAACGTCTGGGCTCTCTGCCCTATTAGTTATTATTATTGATTTATAAATTGTAAAATGATAAAAACGCAATAAACCAAGATTACAACGCTTATTTTGCTCGATGTTTTTAACTGAAATCATAAATATTGTAAACAAATAATGTTTTATGCCATTTATTTGTCCGTTCACAATTTTCACCTCATCAAAACCGACTAATGTGTCGGCGCTCCATCCATCCACTCTAAACTAACGGAAGTTATAATTTATGTAGCGAGTTCCGGCCTCCGCCTTAACTCGGTAGTGAGACGGTAACGAAATACCTGATGTATTATGCACGGCTTCGTCTGAGATCACCCAACTAATTATTAGTATCGCATAAGTAGGAAATTAATTTTCAAACTATGGTATTGTGGATAGACAGATACCTTAGCTACCTAGAGCAAAGTGATTAAGTACTCTGTGTAGAGCAATTTGAAAGTTTTCCTGTATGTTAAACACACAGACATAGATTACAATGTCTATGGTTAAACATGTTGTCTCTTCGAATGTTTTTCAGACTAGACTAGACTAGACATTTTAGACATTATGAATAGGTCATAACTTCTATATGCATATTTAAAAAAACGTAAAAAACGGCAACCGCTTCACGGTTATGATTTGAATTTTATTTGTATTTGATATTAATTTTAATTTTATTCTGACATTTTATATTGTACATCTATCACAGGGAGGACATAGCGATCTACATTTTATTTACTTATTTATTAACTACTATTGTACCTATGATCCACAATAAATTAACTTTGACTTTGACGGTATTCACTAGAAAAATCTCCGTTATTCACGCAAAAGTCATTAAAGTATTTCTTAAGTTTTTGACCAGTTGCATGACAATGAAATTTTAACCATGGCTCTAACGGCAGCATTACTAACCAAATTCACCAATAACACTAAATATACGTGGTTAATACTATCATTGATAGATATCTTAACCGTACACATTAGTAAAACATTTAATAACTTTTTTCTAATGTTATATCGGTCTTGGCTGACCCTCAAGGAGAAATCGTCACTAAATGAATTAAGTTACGTCGTGTAGAATGGAAACGTTGCTAATATGATTTTTTTAACACCTGAAGGGCTGACAAATACAGACGGGTCACCTGATGGTAAGTAATCACCGTCGCCCAATGGATATCAGCAGGCCAATACCACATTATCGCCAAATTCCTTGTTACATTTTATTACAGACCGACACTGTCGTGGTTTGCACATTTTGTTTGCACATGCAACAATTAAAATTTGTTTAGTAAGTAGAATTAATCCTAAATAAAATAATTGGTTTGTTTTGCAGCTGGTAGAGGCGACACTCGGGACGCTTTCCACAGAAATATCCCTTAATATTTATTATTCTTCTGTGGTACAAAACTGTTCAACGCGATCTGTCCGACTCCGATGCGTGCAATGTGGATTACGTGCATATTCACTTAATAAGGCGTCATGTGTTTTTGATACGGTCGATACCTCATTATTATAATAAATTATTCTCATTTTTTAATACGCTGTCCTTGCCATATTAGTCATACCTCCGTCCTAACGCCTTAATAATTAAAGTTACTGATTGATATTACTCAGGTGTGACCAACAGTTAGCGCGCTAAAAGGCACGGATTTTTCTACGGTACTTTAATTCTGTTGCCTACATTTGTGGCCTAACTTGCAAGGGCGCATTCCAGCACAATCGTTGGTTTTAACGTTAACACTTAACGCAGATGTTGCAGGGGCATAATAAATACAGTTGCCATCTTATTCAATTCTACCGAACTGTAACTACATCTCTACAACTTGAAATCTTAGTTACGACTGTTTCCAATAGATGGCGCTGAAGACATAAAATAAAGAATATTTAGTTATTAAACATTTAATATCATAAATAAGAAATTTAGCGACAATATTACACCGTAATTTGGATAAAACAATTTGGCTACATCAAACGGCACGTTAGGATCATTTGTGTATGATAAGATTCTTGTGTACACTCCAGGAGCCTTGCCACAAACGCCACCCCAGGACACGACACCCACTAGGACTCCGCGGCAGACAATAGGACCTCCAGAATCACCCTGGGAACAACAGTAAAACACGCCTTTAGTACGTAATGTAGTCTTAAAAAGTAAAGTACATATGCGATCGGTTAAATCGTGTTTATTGTGTGTCTTAATCCTGGCTATACATGATCAAGTATACTTATCGAGTTTGCAGCGGACTGGACGCGGCATGCAGTAAAATAGACAGTGTATGGCCACGGTATAGCTATCTGGCCATATAGCTATCTCATGCAAACTGGATGGCGCATCAAGTCAAACTGCAAACTTGACAAGTATACTTGATCGTGTGTGACCAGATTTACCTACTTATATGGAGCCGTTTATTTGTCCGAAAATAGGAGATAATAACGACTCCCTTTTTATAAACCTGAGACACGTCCAAGCCTTGTATTTGTAAGTACTAGTAGGTAGGTATGTAAGTAATAAAAAAATTCTATTTCTGAAGATGTTAAAGTAAAAAAAAATGTAACAGCGAAAATCTTATTAAATTTTATTTAATCAATGATCTCATATTGTGTAATATTAATTATATAATTCATTGTGAATACCTGACAACTGTCTTTACCAAAATCACCAGCACACAATACAGAATTATGCATATAACGTTTGCTGTAATAAAATTTGCATTCCGTTGTCGAGATTATAGGCACGCACACCATCTGCAAGTGACTTGAAAACTCAGTCTGGAATAGGAAACCAATTAATATAAGATAGCTGTAATTATTACCTACCTTCATATTACAACATCATAAAAGCAAATTGATCTTACAACATAAAAACAAAATGATCAACATGTCTTGCTATAGGTAATCCGTTTTGCTAAACAACACCGCGACTTGCGATAGTAATAATATGCTTATCTATCCTTCATCTTATCCCATTCACAGATTTACATATCCCATTTGTAAAAAACAGTCATTTAGTATTATTCACATTTTTATCAATACGACGAAAGAAAATTCTCAATAAATATCGTCAGTTCATCTCAATCTGGCTTTATTGACAAAAATTTGTTCGTACTAAATAATCTTAAAAAAAATATTATTATTTTATCGTTTACAACGTGTTGATTGGCTATTTGCATAAAAAATGTATGTGGAAAAATGCGAAATTACTTTTAATTTTTTAAATGAAATTGAATGGACAAAAAACGAAAACTACTTAAAATGTGGGCAAATGTATATACATATACATATACCTACATGCTGAATTTTCAAAGGTGCATGGAGGGCCAAATCCGATACTACGAGGAATAGCGAAAAATTATCAAAGAAGTCTCGGGGTATCTTAAAATAATATTCCTGGCCAGGAATCGAACCCTTTGATTTTGAAAAAACACATCCTGTATTATTACACCATTCGATAGTGTCGCTAACAAGGATCAAATTTTAGATAGCAATGACATAATAATATGAAAAATCAATATTTCAGGCCAGGAATCGAACCCGTTGATTTAAAAAAAAACGCACCCCGTATTATTACACCGTTCAATAGTATCCCTAACAAGGACCGAATTCTATGAATTAATGACATACGAAAAATCAATATTTAAGGTTAGGAATCGAACTTGTTGGTTTTGAAAAAAACTCACCCAGTATTATTTACACCATTCGATAGTGTTGCTAACAAGGATCACATTCTGGGAAGTAATGACTTACGGAAAACTTTTCCTAAGTTTTTTACAAAAGAGCAAATTTTTTACAAAAAAGTCATAAAAACGTTTAAAATGCAGCAGTTTCTTAAAATTCAACATCTTTTTAAGTTTTCCGTATGTTTTTAGTGTCCAGAATTTGATCCTTATTTGCAACACAATTTAATGGTGTAATAATACAGGATGTGTTTTTTTTTTCAAAATCAACGGGTTCGATTCCTGGCCTGAAATATTGATTTTTCGATGTCATTAATTCATAGAATTCGATCCTTGGTATGATTGAATGGTGTAATAATACAGGATGTGTTTTTTTTCAAAATCAACGGGTTCGATTCCTGGCCAGGAATATTCATTTTTCTAAAATCTGATGATGCAGTTTTAGTTTTCATCAAAATCGGCCCCGAGACGTTTTGCGATCCGTGTGGCCATTATTGGCGTATGGGATGTATTTCGAATAAAAATGTTTAAGTACTTAGTAAACTCTTTTTAATGCTATGTAACTGAACTCCACTAACTGTGAGAAATACCCATAACGAATTGATGATAAGGACTTGACCCAAGCCCCAGCTGAAAAATGTTGAACATACTTGATATTATTAAAACTAAGGTGTGTTTTATATACATTATAATAATCTAACATTTTACCAAAAAATAACCGACTTCAAATGAAGTACATTGTACTTTTGACATGGATGCCATTGTCAGATCTCATTCAAATTTATGTGGGACCACACGACAAGCACCAGCTTTCGATTAAAAAAAGAATCATCGAAATCGGTTGGCGCGATATTGAGTTATTCGTCCATTTATCGCGCACATGCTTAATGCAAATTTAAGACTTATATGATTTTGACATGGATTCCATTGTCAGATCTCGTTCAAATTTATGTGGGACTACACGACAAGCACCAGCTTTCGATTAAAAAAAGAATCATCCAAATCGGTTCACCCAGTCCAAAGTTCTGAGGTAACAAACATAAAAAGATATAGTCGAATTGAGAACCTCCTCCTTTTTTTGAAGTCGGTTAATTAACATAATCACCTACTTGAGAAAATGGTTCTGACTTACTTCACCTATTCTTCCAAAACCAGAGACAAGGCATTGGTCGTTCACTTCAACATCTGTGTCCAAGTCTAAGGAGTGCAATCGTATTGGTTTTATTTCGTTGCTCATAATGAAATCATTGCACAGCTAGAACGAGAAGTAATTAATAAAATTATGTGTTTACTCTAATTGTAATTTTAGGTTTATTTATTTTTAAATCAATCCGAATTGTAATAAGTGCTTCAGCTTGCTCTAATTTGCAATTATTTATTTTTAAATCAATCCGGCTTGTAATTTTATTAAATTAGTTCCGGGGCAACTGCGTGTTTAGTACATGTACCTAGTTAATTCTTTAAACTGAACAAAAATATTTCACAGTGTGACGGAAAAGAAATAAAGTTTGAATCTTTCTTTGTATTATTCTTTTATCTTGATCCATTTAATTACACTTCCACTTAATCACTTAAAATATTGGTTTAGGTGCATTTGTGTTTGTTTAATGTGTTGTGTTATAATTTTATACCTACTATGCCATGATTACTTCTAAAAATAAGCCACTAACAGTCTTCGTGTTTTGCAGCTTTCATTCATTCGCAGGTGCTATGAATACAACTCTCGATATAATTAAGCGGTACACTCATTCGGAAATCGCTAATGTGATATTAACAGCCCATTAGGGCTGTTATAGCACCATAGCACAGTGATCAAAAACGCGCTTTGAGTGTAAGAGGCTAAGAGCTTTAATGTATGTCATTAAATAGATGGCGCTAGTAGTAAGTGCAAGTTCCAACATTAGTCACTAGATGGCAGTACAAAATTTCATTCTGACTCACGCTGTTGAGATTTCTTGGCCGTTGTATAAGTACGGCGAGTCTCGGTTTGCAATTCATACTTACCTGGCGTAGGGGACACCGTGATCAAGAAGGCGGTTCCCCCAGGGCGAGACCTTTCCATTGCACTCCGGTTAGGTTGACCCCTGCGATTACCCCTAATGTGGGTAACTCGGACGCGTTATTTTTGGTAGTGGGGACTGCGTGCGCGCCGTCCCCTTCATAAACTGTAATGTTCAAAGTTTCCAAGGGAGGGTTGATTAAACCTGTGTTTAGTAATTAGTTACCACCAGCGGAATTGTAATAAAAGACAAAAGTAGCCTCTGCCCTCTAAGCTAAGCCTATAACCGACTGGCCTCTGGAATTTCTGCTAGTGCGTTGCTTAAAATCGCAATAATGCTTGGCAGGTAAAATCTCCTTGTTCCCACTAGTTTAGTTCTTTGACTCTTTTTATTCTACTCGTTAGTTCTGTCATTGGACTAGTGGGATTCATGTTTTTTCTCATTAGTTAAACTGTCTTTAAAAAAAGGGTGCTGCAAATGGATCATCATCTCATTTTCATATTAAGTCATTGTTTTTCTTATTATATTATTGTTTGATAGTAATTTTTTATCATTCAGCAAAATAAAAGTTTTTACTACTTATGAACATAACAAAAACATCAGTTATTATTCAGTTGTCGAATCTCAAAAAGGGACATCGCCTAACATTTGAGTACCTGCGGCGTAGTATGTAGCTGATATATTCTGAAAGCAAATTGGTTGTAAATTGTGATCAGCTAATTATACTAAAACTGTTCTTTCTTACCTCAATGATACCCATGTCATTCTTTAATATCTTTACGTTATACAATTTATGCTTATAAAACTTATTGATTCGTCGCCAATGTTCTTTTATAGATGAAAATAACGTCGTTATGGTTCTAGTAGATCCTGCGGCGACTCGTATTTTATGTAATGATATTTTATGACTAAAACAAAAAACAGCGTGTGTTTTAAAATCTAAGTATTTGACAGTAAGTATTATGAAATAGGCTGAAATTGAGAAACACCCTCAAGTATGAATAAAGAGAACAAGGTACAGTTTTTGTTTTTAATTGATAACCCTCGAAATGTTTAAAATTGAACATTTTTAAACAATGAAAAACGAGCAGATGACCTGACGGTAAGTTGTCACAGTCGCCCATAGACATCAGCAACGCCAAAGAAATCACCAAAACCAATGCAGGGGGAGAAGAAAAGAAAATAATGGCTCTCTAGCTGACTGAAGCTGTAATAAAGCTGAAACTGTAAATACTACTAATAATTATTACTGTCAATCTACATGCATCACAATTTTGAAACGATTGAAACACCAGGAATCTTGTATGCTTGAGAGTCCTATAAAATGCTTCGAAGGTTCTAGGTTCTATTAAGGGTCTATTCTTCTATGAAAATTTCATAACGATTTGAAACATTTACTAACTGCCGCACTCAGAGTCACTTATCGGTTAGGTTAGATTCTGTACTAAACAGCGGTTTAAGCAACCGTTAAGTGACTCTAAGTGTGGCAGTTAGTTCATTATATAATAAATTAAAAATGCTTACTCTGGATGGACAATGCAATGCGCCGCTGTCATTACATATCGCAAAGTTATTAGTGATCCGCCACAAAACGTCACCCAATACATGACGCCTGTTTTAAGCCTCAATGCAACCTGTAACAAAAGGAGAACAGAAAAGAAACTTATTGAGATACTTAAAAAAGGAGAAAAGAAAAGAAACCTATTAAGGCACTTGTAAAAGGAGAACAGAAAAGCAACCTATTAAGTGACTTAGAAAAAGAGAACATAAAAGCAACCTATTAAGTCACTTATGATAAAGAGCTGCCTATGACCTAGAAGTGTTCAAGAAAAGAGTGAATAGGCTTTTGAATTGAATTTAAACAAGCTTTACACTGCATCGCCTTACCGTCAAGCGGGATTCTGATAACAATTAACTTATATTAAGAAAACATACAGATTTTCACCTTACCTGATATGGAACTTGAGTTATGTTCGCATCTACACCACCAATAATTCTTAGAGGACAATGATCAACAAATGTACCATATCTTTTGTTTTCTTCCAGTATCATCTGAGGTAAAAAAAAATATTTCATTATGTTATGTAACTAAAATCTTAGAAAAATATTTAATGGTACGGTAATACAAATTCCATACAAAATATTGATTACTCATACCTCAGATTTATACATAAATAATAATATACACTTACAGTAAAATTCAATATTTTGCTTCTTGCTGAATCACCAGATGAGCCATCGGTTAGAGCAACAATAAATGAAGCTAATGATTTTCGAAGAATTAAAATGATTAAAATTAGTAATGTAATTTTTTTCATTTACATAATCTTAGGTTTCTCAATAAAATGTACAATATAAATAGATGCTAAATTGCATTCTAAAACAATCAGAACATGATATATTATAAATGAATCAGAAGAACAATGTGACAATTACAGAGTACTTAAACACCACGTTTTACATGGTGACAATGACAATGGTGACAGTGACTACCACAGAGGACAATGAGGAACTTACATTTTATTAAATTAGCTCATGTGTATCAGACAGAGACCTAAAAAAGTATACACAAAAAATACAATACAATACAAATACACTTTATTTGTACACCAAATTAACAAACAAGTAGAATTACGTATAAAATAATGTGGCACACAAAAGGCAGCCTTATCGCTAAAAAGCGATCTCGTCCAGGCAACCTTAGCATATAGGAAACAAAAGAGAAAATAACAATGAGGCGTAGGGTGTACATAATGAATAGTTACGTTCTACAGTTACAGTCCTTATAAACTAAATAGTTAAACTAAATACTATGATATTGAAATATGTATTCCAAAAAAAGGTAAGTGATTTCAAGGATGATATATTTTATAAAAGCGTACATGAGCAGCGACTGTCCAACGTGCGTATTACACCAAGACTCTTCCAGTTTTGCTAGCTGATTATAACAACAAGAGCATTATAACTTATAAGTCAATCTTACACACAACTGTTTTTAATGATAGTTGGAGCATAATGTCACATAAAAATCCCATACTATACCCAGGTGGAGAACCTAGATAAAACACGGCTCCAGACTCCAGACCATAATTTCTGCTTCCCCCTGCGGCCTCCCCCAAAGATTCTGGTTTAACAAAGTAAAAAAGTAGACTGATGCTAAAGAAGATAACGAGAAACCGCTGTATTCAGAGAGACCGGTTGGAAACCGGAGTGGCGCCTATTAGGGAAGGCCGATGTCCAGCAGACTTTAAAAGGCTGTTAGATATATGATAGAAACCTAGGGGAACATACAATACGGGATAAACTATTCTATTTTCTAACTCTGTAAAACGATGCGTTGCAGGCAAGAAAAAAGAGGGACAATAACATCGTTTTAGGCTCGCAGCCGGAACACGATGAATCGTTTGGCGATTTACAACCAGATGGGTTTCATGACAATTCGCCAATTAAATTATGGTCGGTAGCAATAGCGGTAGTAATAAATTAGACCACCTGTTCATTCATAACACAATTCAAGCAATTTAATCTTAGATGGAGGAAGTTTAAAAAATGATACAATATGAAACCAGTTCTTAGGGATTTAATTGTTAAATGCCTTTACGAAAATACATAAAGTATACAATAAAACACTGCAAACTGGTTGACATGACTTAGATTCTTCAAATGCCACGTCATTAGGATTTGAAGTGTATGATGATATTTTAGTTAATACTATAGTACCCTTGCCACACTTGTAAGCCCATGATATAATCGCAACAAGGACCCCTTGGCAAACTATAGGCCCTCCTTCATCTCCCTAGAAGAAAGTAAATTCACATTAAGCAACTTGCACATCACAGAATAATCAATCATACAAGGAAAACAGAATAAATAAGAAGTACAGAACAACAGGCGGCCTTATCGCTTCGTAGCGATTTCTTTCAGGAAACCTAATTAGAAGAAAACATAAACATGTTATAGAGGGTATCGGCGTGCATAAATTCAAGAGAGACTAGAAAAATAATAATGTCAATAAAAACAACACAAAAAATATTAAAACTATGAAAACTATAAAAATAAATTAAACAACAGAAAGCAGTGAAAGGCAAAACCATCATTCTTCGATACAGTATTGAAAGGCAGAGGGAGTAGGTAATAGAGTGGAAAAACAGGAAAGTATATGTAGAGAAACAAAAAAAAATCCAAAAAAAATAAGAGAGTAGATTAAGAGAGAACAGAGAACAAAAGTAAAGAAATGAGCAACGTTACAAACCTAGGTAGTGCTCTTTTGATGTTTTGCGCTTTTCGAATGTAGGAAGGTAAAGAATTCCATAAACGTACAGGTATATGTGTACATTGTGAGTGATAGTTTGTGTTTTTGTTTGTTTGTTTGTGCTGACCAATGATGTCATTCACCTCCAAAACAAATTGTAACAACTATTTACCTTACAGCCACCTATACCTTTTTTTCTAGTACAAGCAGTTGATTCATGAAAATATTTTTTATGTATTAATTTTTTACATTTTTTTCTTGATAGCATAGGCATACATATCATCTGTAAATGATTAAAGTGGCCTATCTGAAATGAAAAACATAAACTTTTTAACAATGCATGTAAATATAGCGCGAGCTATTTCAGCAGCTTATCGGCCGCTTCTTCATTGGATGTTCACATTCACACGACGTCCACACAATTCTATAATTCCACTGCAGTTATTATAATAAAATGTTTGTGGAGGCACATTTCTATGAAATTGTACTGCAGGCTGTCTCAGTGGATGACAACGACATGATAATATCGTCGGCAGCAACGTGGCAAATCCGAAAGTTCACAAGTGTGAATGCGTACACAATGCATACATAAGAATGAAGAAACGACCATCCAGTAGCAGATTTGCCCTAGACAATTAGCTCAACGGCTTTTTCAATGTACTTCAGTAGATTTGAAATATGGCGCCCTCTAAAAGGGCCTCTCCAATGGCACCAGCACCCTTTTATCGAAACATTTATTTTTCTTCTTTCTTCTTCCTTTTTAAAAGAATCCTTTTTCAGGGATTCGTAATGAAAACGGAACCCATATAGTATGGCCATGTCTGTCCGTTCATCCATAGTACAGCGCAGATACCCTTAGTGGTAGAAAAAATTATATTAAATAAAGTTCACCTACAGTAGTAGTATGACCATATCCAGACATAAGGCATTGTTCATTCACTTGTAAATTCTTGTCTACATTTAACAAGTGCATTCGTATTGGTTTTATTTCATTACATTCGTTGAAATCACGATACAACTGTAAAAAATCAGTTCCGATAAGAATACAACTTAGTAATAGTTTTATCTCCCCTCAAATATAAGAGTTAATAAAAGTGCACGCATCTGATGTCTGAACTACCTGACTGACATGTGTCATGTGACTAGGCATTGCACATTTCGCGCATCACTGGTTATATCGCTCGTTATTTTATTTTATTTTATTTATGTAATTTTATTATATATTTTTATATTATTTTATTTATATAATATATATTCTCGTAATAATAATTTCGCGTGGCGCACGAGTGAGATGGAATGGAATGCCCTGCTACGTATCGCGAGCGTGATTTAATTTCACGGCTTCATATCACTGTTACATCACGCGTGATATATTTTTTAATGTCGATTATTTCACATTTTGTTCCTGTTACATGTCGCAGTGATAGTGACTTGTGAGTTGATTCAGTTATTCACGATGTGGCCAGAGGTGACGGCGAAAAAAAGGTAGTCAGACGCTCTGCAAGTATAATAATGGTCATTTTTGATATGGAAAGAATAGTTGTAGAGCGTCTGACGACTTTTTTTTCGTCCTCACCTCAATGAATTTAAAAACCTCTTATGGAATTGAAATTAAGACTATCATACTTGTTGAGCGTCTGACGACCTTTTTTTTCGTCCTTACCTCTGTGAATAAGTGAATCAAGTGACAAGTCTCTATCACTGCGACATATAACGACTCGACTCGACTGCGACATATAGCGCCACCTACTACGAAAGTGAGAAAATTAATTTATACTAATTATTATGTACCTATAGTTAATTGTATAATATTAGAATGCCTTTCTTAGTGTACCCAACCCGGGAAGCGACATGAGACAGTGTTTGGACATTGTGTTTTTAGGGTTCCGAAGTAAAATCGGAACCCTCATAATTTTGTCATGTCCGTCCATCTGTCCGTCCGTCTGTCCGTCCGTCTGTCCATCCGTCTGTCTATCCGAAACAAATCGTCGAGACTCTTAGTGCTAGAAAGCTATAATTTGGCATGGATACACGTCATATTTATTAAAACCCCAGAATAGTAAAATAAAATATTGAAAAACATTGTTTCAGGGTACTTCCCCTACAGGTAACGTGAGGATGAATTTTTTATTCGTTGCGTATTCTATGTATGGTGTGGGGTATCGTTGAAAGGTTGAAAAGGCTTTAAAGTGCTAATTTTGGTGAGAGTTAAGTGTCACCCCCCCTGCTGGCTAAAGTCTGAAAAAATTCTCAAAAATCGGTTATGTGTTGAATTTACAAGGAAAACTATCACTGCTATGTTAGCATAAGTAGTAAATGAGTGTGAAGCGTTATTAAATAGTCGATAAAATTACTACTTCGGAACCCTAAGTTGCGCGTGGCTATTAAATGTAATTTAGAATATAATATAATATTAAATTACAATTACCTCAATGATTCCCATATTATGTTTCATTGAGTCTTCGTCATAGAATTTGTGTTTATAAAATCTCTTTATTTCTCGCAAATGTTCTTTGACTTTCGATAATATAGACATTGTTTTTCTCGTCGTTCCCGCGGCTACTTGAACGAGATTTAATTTTCTGTTGTATCTAAAATATAAAATGAGAGCGAAGTAGACTAATACTAACTTAATAAAATCAGATGTTTAATAAGATTTAATAAGATAATAATATTATTATTATGTGGCTTTCGAGGTTTTTTTTGATTTTAACCAAAAGTAATTAAAGTAAAGTAAAATTTAAGATAAAAATTAAAATTAAATTATATTTTTAATTATATAATTTTATTTTTAGTTTCTTCTTTTCGAATAGATTTCCAGGCGGAACATGACGAGTCATAAATTAGCAACTGAGCAAGAGGGTGGTGTGGTGGCTATCTAGGCTAAATATTGAGTAAACGAAGAGAAAACAGATATAAAAATTACTAACTCTGAATCGATAAAGCACTCCGCAGATGTCAGTACAAAACGGAACGTTATCAGAGATCCGGTGCAAAACGCGTCCCATAATGCGAAACTCGTTTTTTGCCTTAGCGCCACCTGTAACAAAAAAAACTTGAGAGGTGTCAAGGGACACCCGGATGGAACGAAGTTCCTTTCGATTTAAGTATTGTTTTACGCGCTCAGCAGTGTGATTCAGCAATATGAAACGAGCTCACGCTACTAGCGTGATTCAGAATGTTGTACAGCGCCATCTCTGTAAAACTTTCTGAATCACTTCAAAAAGTGTCGTGGCAAATTTTCGTAAGAAAATTTTCCCTTTCATAACGCGCGATAAGGAACTTCGTTACAAAACTTTCTTTTCTGACTAGCTACATCCAGGCACACTCCGTGATGGCTCATATATTTTTTATTGCTCCACCTATAAGGAACCCTTTTGCACTACATTCAAAATCAGCAATTTATGTCAGTTGGTAGTAAAAAAACATAACCATATAAGCAAATAACAATCGAATTCAGCGGCGAGCTATTCGTCTTGTCGACGATCCCAAGCTTACAGAAGGATTGGAATCGCTTGATTTGAGGAAAGATGTAGGCTCTATCTGTGTATTCTACCGTCTGTACAATGGGGAATGTTCTGAAGAACTGTTTGGCTTTAATACCTGCAGTTAATTTTCGTCACCGCACATCACGTACCAGGTTCCACCAACACTACCTAGATACCTGGCGTTCGTCTACAATCCGGTTCCACGTCATTTTCTACCTCGCACGTGTAAACTGTGGAACAAGCTACCTGCATCGGTGTTTCTTCTAAGCTATGACATGGGGTCCTTCAAGAAGCGGGTCTATCGTCATCTTCTTGGCTGGCAACGAATTGATGACGCCCCTGGTGTCGCTAATGGCAATGGGCGGCGGTGATCACTTACCATCCGGTGGCCCATCTGCTAGTTTGCCTGCTCAAAGCATAAAAAAGAAAATACTACGAGAGTATCATTATTCAAAGTACAGGGTTAGAATTTATATAAATATAATACAAATGCCTTCCCAATTATAGGCAACCACAACTTAATATTAGTAAGAAGTAGGATAACACAGAAGAATTATATTAATATCTGACCTGATAAGGAACTTTGGTAATATCTGCATCCGCTCTACCAGAAATGTTTAGTGGACAATAATTTTCAAATTTATTATATTTCTTGTTTTCTTCTAGAATAGCCTAAAATGATTACTTACATTTAGGATTAAGTGTAACAATTATGCAACTAGTTTACAATTAATTTGGTGATAACAAATCTTACGCTGAAATTCAATTCGTTCTTTTCCAAATCGTCAGAATTATCATTTGATAAAGCAACAATAAATGTTCCAAGTGATTTTTGAAGAAACGAGATTGTTATAATAAGTATTGTAATTTCTTTCATTTACTTAATTTATTCTCTATTCTTTAATCCAGCACATTATATTTACCGTAGCATTGGTTAACAAAGAAATCTCAGAATACCTACAGAACAAACTTAAGTAGCACAGAGTACTTAAACACTATGTTTTATGTGACATGCAGATTGTAAGATGGTTTTGACATGGTCGTGACAATGACTAAAACCACAGAAGAAATAATAGTGCATAATATTAAAACGTAGTGTTCACCTTCTGTTTATATGTCTGTGGTGTTCACAAAGCACGTTTAAGTCCTCTGTGACAATGACATTGTAAAATAATGATAGCACAGAGTACATAAATACTGTGGAACATAGTGATTAATTACTCTGTGCTGTGGAAGTGGTTGTGGTGTGTGGACTGAGTGTGGCACCGAATCACCGATGTGCCTATGAATCATGATGAAATCACTGAATACTCCGACCAAATATAAAGACAAAGATGATCCGTCAATCATGCCTATAGTCTGTACCATTATTTTTGTAAAATAAATAAAATTTCATACCTTCCTAAGTACCTAAGTAACTACCTCGTATTTTGACTAGACAAAGGTTACCTTTGCCATGGGTCAAACGTTTTTTCCTCTTTCTTATTAGTTCTGGGAGATTCTGTATACCCCGTATAATAAGCTAGAAACTCGTATAGATTCACCTTCATTTTAGCGTTCCTTATGATGTTTCAGCATACTGAATGGAATAAGATATGGAAATGGAATAAGATGGTAACCATCTAACCATACCATATGAACAATATCAAACTGTCGCAGATACTAATAAAATAACAATTTCAGACATTATCCGTAGTTGGCGTTGGATGTTGAGTAGGTAATCGTCAAAAAATGCAAGTGAAAGTAACAAATAATTTATTATCCTAAATAATAAAACAATTGGTAAATAAAGATAACAGCAACAATAAACTGTATTTTGGTATTGAACCAAATACCGATTCACCCGAGTCAAACTCCACCTTAGATCCATCTGTATATGATGCAACCCTTGTATAAACTCCAGGCCTTACACCGCAGGGCCTCCCTCCCCAAGACACAATCCCCACGAGAACTCCTTGACAAACCAAGGGTCCTCCCGAATCACCCTGTGATAAAATAAACATTTAGTCATTATCAAATTAATCAAACAATTAGCATTGCGTATGATGTGAAAGTTTTTGTGCTATCCTATTATTCAGATAAGTTTTCTTTTCTATCAGAGATGTACGGTACTATTTGACCGCATCCACTGAATCTGCTAATCTAATCAGCTAGGATGTGCTATCTGCGTGAAGAATCCATGTCAATGTTTTAAGCTAAGCCGTTTACAGACTGCATGAGAACGGAGGCAGTGGTGAGGTTCCGCGGCCGGTCCAGAGATGATGCGGAGGCGGTCCTAAAGTGGTGCTAAGGTACACATTGTAGGTGTGCGTGTGGATTGAGGGCTCTTTTTTAAAAGTTACTCATATTTTTTTTCAAAATCAAGGAGAAATTTAGGAAAAAATTGTGAAAACATCGTGGTGAAGATAAAAAATTTGTGAAACGTAAGTTAAGAAAGTTGTGGTCGATTAACTGGAACACTCAATCCGCTAACTTAAGAAATTACTGTAATCTCGTATCTCGAAATATACTTGATGTATGTTTAACATTTTTATGTGGAAAAATTGTGCAGAATTTGTGAAAGCTATTCACAATTTCTCAATTGATTTTAACGGTTTACTTGGATTTTATAAAGGTTTATTTGGAGCACTCAATCCTCATATGTGTGGATTGAGTGTTCCCAAAGTTCTCCAACTTTAGCTGAAAATTTTGTTTATATCCTTACTCTTATTTTACGAGTATAGGCAAGAGTGAATTTGTGAAACAAAAACCCGGACTTAAAACATAATAATTACAGAGTAAATGAAAAAAATACTTTCTTATCAACGTCCCGTCTGAGAGCTCCAAGTTTTAGCGTTTATTTGTTTAACCCAAGCCTTTATACAAACGGCGGATGCATCAGAAATTGTGAAAATGTTGTCACTAAAGTTTAACATGGTTAAATTTTTTGTGAACGCTTAATTTTAAGAATAATCCACAATATTATATTTCCAAGCGACAAAATTGTGTAGGGTGGAAATAGTTTTGTTGGACACATTTTTCACCTACGTAATTACGCGTTTTTAGGGTTTTGAAGAAATAAAGAATACTGATTTCTTTATTCATTTTGAAATTTGTGTTTATAATAAATTATCAAGTTATATGAAAATGTCAAAATCACAACCCATAACTGTCCCATTGCTGGGCTCGGGTCTCCTCTCACAATGCGGAGAGTAACAGATCATAGTCTACCACGCTGGCCAAGTGTGGATTGGTATACTTCACAACTTTGAGAACATTATGGAGAACTCGCAAGTTTCTTCACGATGTTTTCAATTATAATAAAATACAATACTCGGTGTATATTGAATTGTGTTTTTACTAGAAACGCTCATCGCTTAAGTACATTTTACTTCCTTTTACGTATGCATGGTCACCCTATATATTTTTTCTATGAAAAATATAATAATGTTGATTATTCTTAAGATTAAGCGTTCACAAAAAAAATAATCGTGTTAAACTTTAGTGACAACATTTTCACAATTTCTGATGCATCCGCCGTTTGTATGAAAGCTTGGGTTAAACAAATAAACGCTAAAACTTGGAGCTCTCAGACGGGACGTTGATAAGAAAGTATTTTTTTCATTTACTCTCTAATTATTATGTTTTAAGTCAGGGTTTTTGTTTTACAAATTCACTCTTGCCTATACTCGTAAAATAAGAGTAAGAATATATTCAAATTTTCAGCCAAAGTTGGAGAACTTTGGGAACACTCAATACACACATAGGAGGATTGAGTGCTCCAAATAAACCTTTATAAAATCCAAGTAAACCGTTAAAATCAATTGCGAAATTGTGAATGGCTTTCACAAATTCTGCACAATTTTTCCACATAAAAATGTTAAACATACATCAAGTATATTTTGAGATACGAGATTATAGTAATTTCTTAAGTTAGCGGATTGAGTGTTCCAGTTAATCGACCACAACTTTCTTAACTTACGTTTCACAAATTTTTATCTTCACCACGATGTTTTCACAATTTTTTCCTAAGTTTCTCCTTGATTTTGAAAAAATATGAGTAACTTTTTAAAAAGAGCCCTCAGTCCACACGCACACACATTGTAGGCGTTGATCTTGCGTCTGTTTTTAATCTTCGTCACTTTCATTCGAACTGGTTTTAAATACAATCTTATACATCTATACTAATGTTATAAAGCTGAAGAGTTTGTTTGGTTGAACGCGCTAATCTCAGGAACTACTGGTTCGAATCGATTTTTTTTTGTGTTTGATAGTCCATTTATCGATCTATATAAAATCATATTTAAGTAGTTAGTTTTTTCCACAAATTAACGTGGGTGAAACTGCGCGGCACAGATAGTAGGTATGTTATAAATGTACGGTTAGGAACAGTCTCCGCACTGCTTGCAGACCGCCATTGGACTATACTATTGAGAACAATACAAAAAATCGCGACGCCTCTGCTCCTATCCCGTGCAGTGTGTCAACAGCATTATCCTATGATTATAATCAAGAGGCAAAGGTCTAGCGACTTAATTTTAATGGAAACATGTTTCATTTACCGCACAACTATCTTTGCCAGTGGAACCCGCGCAAAGAGCTGTACTCATACTATAACCTTCGTCGTCGTCGTCAAATCCGTAAATCTCTTTACAATCCTCAATCGGTATTATAGGTAAACAAACCATTTTTAACCTCGTCGTATACAGTCTCTAAAAGAATTATGTAATAAAGTTTTAAGACGCATTTGAAACCAACTTCATACCGGTTTCTCATTTTGGAGAAAAGGTGGTGTATGATGAAAGATAAAATTATATTTTGAACCACTCATAGCCTCTTTGTAGCGGTTTGTGTTGATCCTAAGTGGCAACAGTGGTCGGTAAGTGGATGGGTGACCCTTTCAGTGGCAAATACATTGGGCGCTTCCATTCTTTGCAGGTCCCGGTTGAGATCGTAAGACAGCTATGTCTGGGAGGTCTTCGGGCGGCATATAAACTAAACTTCTCACTCTTGGGTTGGTCACTAACTGCAGTATAGGCGTCAAGAGGAGAGACTTGTTTTCGGTCAGACTGCAACTCGAAAATTGTTGGGGTGAGATATATTTATTCTCGAATGTTTTAATTGTTTATGTCCACGAGCATGTCTCTCTCTCTCTCTCTCTAGTGGAGAATATTATGTTTCTTGAAATGCATGAAAACAAAGACATGAAACACCTAAAAGTTAAACAAAAGGGCTATTGTTGTGTATGTGGCAGTATTGCTTTTTTTTAATCTGGTTATTTTCGGATACATAAACGAACAGACACGCATTCAAAATCAAAATCTCAAGTTCTTTTATTTTTACCTTATTAGCTATCGTAGCCAAATCTCTCACTAAAACGTCTCGCGTTAATAATGATCGAGATGTTGGTACAAAGTATAAAATCGATTTACTGGGTACATAAAAGAAATATTTCGAACTTTCCGAAATAAATTCATTTTGTTTTAATTTTTCAAATTCCCTTGAGTTAATTATCAGTAGTTCAATAAAATTATTCGGTTTCTTAATTATTTCCACAACTCTTGGTTGATCAGACCTCGAGCTGGTGGGAATATTAATAGCCGAAGAATTTGTACTGTCCTTACTCACATTACAATCTTGCATTGCTCTCCTTTGTCCACGCGTCATCACATGCATTACTCTATCATTCATACCTTTCAGATCATCTGACGTCATACTAATGCGCGACAATGCGTCTGCAGCCACATTGTTGCACCCTTTCAAATATTCTACCACAAAATTGTATTCTTCTAGCTGTAGTCGGAATTTTATTAATCTACTCGATGGATCTCTCATACCAAACAGATACACTAGTGGCCGGTGGTCTGTCTGTATTTTAAACCGTCTTCCGTATAAATAAGGTCGGAAGTACTTAACGCTCCACACTATCGCTAAAAGTTCTTTTTCGATAGTGGGATAATTCATTTCGGCCTTATTTAAACTACGACTGGCATAAGCTACAGGTAGACCGTCATTGTTACATAGTACCGAACCTATCGCTATCCCTGAAGCGTCTGTTTGCAAAATAAACTCGTTACTGTCTGAAAAATTAGGATACTGAAGGACTGGGGGTTGAATTAAACATGATTTTAAAAAATTAAATGAATTTTCACAGTCCTCTGTCCATACAAACGACACGTTTTTACAACTTAATCTATTTAAAGGAAATGCTTTTTCTGCAAAATTAGGAATGAACTTGCGATAATAGTTCGCAAACGCTACAAAACGCTTAGTTTCATCGCTATTTTTTGGACGCGGATAGTTTTCAAGGACTTTAGTTTTTTCCGGGTCGGGCTGTATACCTTTCTCGGATACGATGTGTCCTAAATATAAAATTTGTTTTTGTAGAAACTGACATTTGACGGGGTTTAATTTCAAATTAACTTTACGCAATCTACTAAACACATCTAATAAATTTTTATTATGAACAGCCAATGACCTACCGAACACGACCAGATCATCTTGATATACCAAACATTGCTCATAGTTTAAACCTGACATAGCCACTGTCATCATCCTGGAAAAGGCATTGGGACTGGTCTTGAGCCCCATGGGCATTCGTGTCATTTGGTATTGATTTTTGGTAGTTGTGAAGGCCGTATATGGTCTACTTGACTTTTCTAAATTAAGTTGGTAGAATCCCTGAAATAAATCTAGATGTGTAAAGTATATTGCTCCTGACAGAGAGTCCAAAATATCAGAAATATTGGGGAGGGGAAATTTATCTTCTTGTATCTGATTATTTAACTTCCTGTAGTCTATAACGATGCGCCATTTTTTCTCACCAGATGAATCACATTTTTTCGGTACTAATAACAAAGGGCTGGACCATGCACTCCTCGCTTCTTCTATTATTCCATCTTCTAACATACCTTCTATTTGCCTATCTATTTCTAATTTCTGTGTTTGGGGAAGCCTATATGGTTTAATATAAATAGGGGAGCTATGGGGTTTTAGATCAATAGATTGTTGATACAAAGGTGTAGTTGATAATCGATCCCCTGGCAAGTGAAATATGTCTGGGTATTTTGCACAAATATTTTCAATGGACTTCTGCTCTTCGACATTCAAACCTTTCAAATCTAACATAGAAAATAACCTTTTAATCCTATCTGCGTTCATAACTGGCTTATTAAATTGACAGATATAATAATCGTTTAAATTTGAGTTACAAAATGCAAAATAATTTAAATTAACGTCGTTATCCCTAGTATTTAATATCCTTATGGGTATTTTACCATTTTTCGGTTTCGCAATAACACTAGCTACATATACACCCTCACACAATTCTTGGTTATTAATGACACATTCCTGGGTTGCATTCGTGTTGACGTAATGCAAGGATTCACTCCGGGCGGGTATAGATAAAAGGGTATTATTACTGTTCGACGAATAAAAAAAATTTAACGTTACAGATGTATCAGACTTCGAAAACAATTTTAATGTATTTAGTTCAAAATTCAAAACTGCTTTATATCGCTGCAAAAAATCTTGCCCTAAAATACCGTGTGTTTTACATGGCAATTTATCGAAAACATAAAATTTATGATCAAATTCATGTCCATCATAATTTAAAGAAATGTAAGCAACGCCTAGAGAAGATAACTCGCCTCCTATTCCTTTGACACGCGTACTCCTTTTATAGAATGGAATTCGTAAACGCTTGACGTGCTCGTATCGTATTGCCGACAGAGAGGCACCCGTGTCAATTAACCAATTGCAGTTACTATGGCCTATGTTTAAAGAAACTTGATTTAAACTATTGCATGAATAAACGTAATTAGGCTCGAAAAAAATGATTTAATGATTCTGTATTAGAAACAGGAGTACTCGTATTTTCGGAATGATGAGCCGATGAGTCATGTTCGTTCATTACATTAATATTGTTTCTGTGAGAAAAATATCTGCGATTCCTATATTCGCGAATTTTACCTCTCCTACTAGACCTTAATGATTGTGGCTGCATAGGACTCTTACCAGCGTGATGTAGCTGCTGCTGCCGACACCGACCTCGCGGCGCTGCTCGTGCCGATCTATATGACGTATTATATCGGCCTCGGTAACCCCTAGTAGAGTTATATTTAGGTTTATATACGTTCTGGTTAGAGTACGTACCGACAAACTCCGTTGCTGGATGGCTTGACGTCTCCACCTCCTCGTCCTGAGCACCTTGTATGGCCTCGGTGAGGGACGCGAAGTCCCGGGCCGCGACGATTGTGCTTAACCTACGGTTCCGCAGTCCATCGGCAAAACGTTTTATGGCAAGCTTCTCGTTAATGGGTTTTAGTATGCTATGCTTAGCCATGTCGCCATCGGCCTGCGAAATCGTAAGGTCGACAAAGAGCTCCGTTATTTCCCTTCCGAAATCTGAAATTGATTTTTCATTTTGTTTTGCACTCTGTAGTTTAGTTAAAAGTGCCGTTGATGACTTTTTCGGCAGTAAGGTTCTCCTCATATCTTTCAATAACGCCTCGACAGATTCATAACCCTCAGATAATTTTAATTTGGCACATTGAGACAACCTATTTTTTAAAACAAAGGAAATTAGTTTATTTTTACACTCTGTTTTCGTGAGAAGAGAAGCATAATATTCTACGCTATCAATTAGTTGCTTAATACTAAGTTCATCATCCGACATCAAAGGCAATAAATTTAGAGCTGTTTTTAAATTAAAAATTTCCACTTCCTGTAATGCCATTTTAGAGGATTGCGCTTCGGTGTCGCTTTCAGAACATAAAGACAAAATTTCGGAATACACAGTATCAAAATTAGAATTTATTTTGAGAATCAAAGTCAACTCAGTTTTATCTATTTGTCCCCGTATAATTTGATTTTTTATAATATCGTTAGTTGTAGAATATTTAACAAATAAATCCCGAGCTTCCTTTAATTTTCGTGACTTTACTTCGCCTATCCTACGCTTAGGTCCAATTTTTATCAAATATGTTCTTACATTTTTTAAATCCTCAAAAATACTTAGTAAACTTTCTGCCATAACATATTGAAAATCTTATATTTATAACTAATACCTTTTTACCTATTATTATTTCATCACTGTTTTTATTTAAAATTAGCACCACACATGAATCACACACATCACTTTTGTTGTTGACTTACGAGTAGATGCGCAGCTTCCAAGTCAGGCCGCTGAGTTACCCTGGAGCCGCAGCTGTAGTACCCCTGCCTGCGCTCGACGCTCGATTCTCTTATTCAGGCACTTCACAATGTATCTTGCGGAGAGTGCTGCAATGACCAGGACCAAGACGATCATCATCCAAAAAATGTAGACGGTAATGTTCCCAACGTGCACTTGGATTTTCTCGGAGTGTTGATCCACCTTGTTTTCGTAGCCCAGTTGTGTGATCACATCCTCGTGCCGGACTTGGGGAGTTGGGGCAGATGAAGATGATCCCATTGCCACAGTAATATCAACATAGCTTAGGTAGGTATGTTAATTAATTTTTTACACGCGCGCGATGACACCCGATCCACATCGCTAGCGGCGCGATGTGTATGGCAGGGTCGCCATATACTGGTCGGCGCTTATGAGGTGTCTAAATGAAACGAAGTTTCGTGTAGCACTGATTTATTGTAGTAAGTAATAAGGCATCATAAGGTATCTGAGGTATAGATACTTATCATATACACTACAATGTAAAAAAAGGTAAAGCATAATTATTTTGGTTTTCAATGAGTGTCTTTACAAAGATATTTGCCTATGAGAAAACATCAAAGTAATAGGCAAAATCCGAACTCCTGTAAACAATTTCGATTATTGTTATTTGTTTAATTTAACTAAATAAGCAGAAAATATGCTGTGGGTAGGTACTTTAAGAAATGCAACATATTTTCTGTATAAGGTAAATTACAGCTAACTAATTGAAGGTAAAGTGCATAGTAATTTCACCACAAACATTTCCTACTCTTCCAAATCCGGAGGCTACGCATTGTTCATTCCCCTCAACTTCCCGGTCCATCTCCAGCGAGTGTAATCGTATCGGTCTTATTTTATTGCTTTCAATGAATTCACTTTGAAGCTGAAAGTAGATTTTTCTGGACTAAATGAATGAGGTACGGAACCCTAAAAATGGTGGAAGTCCTCCATTGGTCAACAAGAGGCCCCTATAGGAGAGACTGGACTATACCCAAGGATAAATTAGCCTCTTTTAGTTTGAACGTTTTTTTCCATATTTATTGTACTTACGCTTTGCATACGGAAATTATATTTTAACTTATTCAAACTTTTATCCTGTTTTCCCGGGAAACCTTTTAATGTTTCGGGATGAAAAGTTGTCTAAAATATGACCCAGGGTATCAAGGGTTTTTATGTGATGCCCGGGCAGACAAACAGATACTTTGAGTTTTATTAAAGTATATACTTATAAATAATGACAGAAATTGTAAAATAAAATAATAAAAGGGATACCTCTAAAATGCTTAAATCATTTACAAGTGTTTCATCGTCGTAGTGTGCATGCTTGTAAAATTTTTTAATACTCCGCCATTGGGCATCTTTTTTTGCATTTACTGATGAATTTGCTCTAACTGTTCCTGCATAGACTCTGATAATAGATAGTGGTATTGGTTCTCTGTTCAATAAAATCACTCATTAATGTACACCAATAAAAACAGGTTTGATGTTTTCACAGATCTAATGGATTAAAAATTTGTGTGCCTATTAGTTATTAATTTCAACGTGGTTCCCTAAACATTATACTCCTATTTCTCTCTAGCATTCCTAAGAAAAAGGTCAGGCAACACATAGGAAAAAAATGGTCCTATAAGGGTTTCATTGTGTCCTTTTAAAGTATGAAACCCTAAAACTATTTTCACATCATAACAAGTATCAGCACAAGTATACAACTCCAGAAAAATTCTAACTATACTAACTCTTCGTTTTCTTCTTCGCGGAGTTCATGGAGTGCATTTTTCTGGTTTATTTTTAAACCAAACGTAACTTAACCCAACTTATCATATTTACATTATTTGATTTTTGTAGGGGTCTGCCCCTGTCTCTAACATATTTGATACATTATTATTCAGCCTAGAAGTTTAATTTCTGAATGTCGAACTCAAAGATGGAGACCCTTTTACTCGAACAGTTCTATTATTGTATTTAAGTTACATATTTAAGAAAGTTAGGAAGCTTATGAAAATTTATATAAAAACTAAATAAAATAAATCACAAAAAATACTAACCCATCGGCAAAAAAACAGTGTGCAGCTGACACTACAAATCGCAGAGTTATTAATGAGCCCCCACAAAATGTTGACCAAAAAAGATGATGTTTCCCATCTACTGTCCGCAATCCCACCTGAAAATAAGAAATAAATTAAAAACCTGTGGCGACGACATACACGCGTAATACTGTGACGTCACGTCGACCTGAATCACGCTATCGAAGTTTCTACGATCGCTGGCATTCATTCAACGCTCCGACGTCAGTCGGTGCTCGGCTGCCGCCCAGGCAACACACCTCGCCTGGCGGGAGATCTCCCTTTGCCAAAAACCTGAGGTTTGAGATAACTTTATTCTCATAAAGAATACAATTCACTTACATGAGAATGAACAATAATATAGAAATAACAGTGAGTACATTGCACAGAGTTGCGTTAATATTCCATACTATAATATAAAAACTATTGAGGGTACTTGAATAAAGATACGTTCCATACTCGCACTCAAGTCAGGTAACACATCAGGTCTCATACTAAAGTGGTGTTGAGGTTTTTCATAACGAAAATTTTTAGTCTCTTTTTAAAAGTAACCATTGATTATGCTTCTTTTAGGTCTTTTGGTAGCTGATTATAAATTTTGCATCCTTCATGTAAAATACTCCGCTTAGCCTGAATGGTTCGGGGAACGTACAACTGTAGGTCATTGTCCCTTCTTAATTTCATTTTATGAGTTTTATTTATTTTCTTTTGAAGTGTAACGTTAGTGTGTATATGTTTATTCAATATTTTTCGTATCAGTATGCAATTATAGTAAGTATATGTTTGGAAAATATTCATTAATTTTGTATTATTATAAAGTGTTTTGGTTGGCATACGATAATCATAATTAAATAAAGTTTTAATTAATTTGTTTTGTGCAGTCTGTAGTAAATTTATATTTGTTTTCGACGCAGTGCCCCAGACTTCAATTAAGTAATCAATATGAGGTTTTACCAGTGAGTTATATATTAAATAGCGTACTTGTAAAGGTAGGCAGCGAACTATACCGCGTAGCGCTCCGGTTAGTGATGTTAATTTACGCCTCACTTTCTGAATATGTGGAATCCAGGTCAATTTGCTATCTAATATAAGTCCTAAATACTTTTCGTGATCAATTCTTTGGATTATTTGATTATTTATTTTTAATGGAGAATAATGTTCAATTTTTTTATTTTTTGATGTAAATATAATATAATTTGTTTTAGTCGTATTAATTGTAAGGATATTTTGTTGAAACCATATATTTAATAGGTCCAGATCGCCCTGGGCATCGTTTATAATAGTGCCAATAGAATGACCAAAGTAGAGTAAGCATGTATCATCGGCGTATAATGTGACATCTCCTTTAAGTCCTATTTGGTGTACACTATTTATATATAGCAAAAAGAGAAGAGGACCCAAAATTGAACCCTGTGGCACGCCATAAGTTATTAATTTAGGAGCACTCTCAGAATTACCAATTTTTACGACTTGATACCTGTTAGAAAGATATGATTTAAAAATTTTGTACGCGGTTCCCTCCAAACCAATAGCACTTAATTTATTCAGAAGTAGTCCATGACTGACAGTGTCAAACGCCTTTTTGAGATCGATAAAGATGGCTAAAGCTATTTGTTTTTTATCGATTCTTAGCTTAATGTTCGTAACGAGATCTATTGTGGCTGACAGAGTATTAGATTTCGACCTGAAGCCATATTGTTTGGAGTATATGTAGTTTAGTCTATTTAAGTAGTCTTCAAGCCGGTTATAAAGAACTTTTTCGAAAACTTTTGATAGAACTGGGAGCACAGATATGGGACGGTAATTGCTCGGCTCCAGTTTTGTTCCGGATTTATAAATGGGCGTAACTTTAGCGACTTTAAGGCTATCTGGAAATGTTCCCGTTTCGAGGCATTTGTTGATGCAACATGTAAGCTCATCAATGATAAGGCTTGCCACACATTTTAATGACCTTGTATTAATACCGTCCAGACCCGAGCTAGTATTGGATTTGAGGTTATGTATGATTTTGAGAATTTCATCTTTTGTTGCGGGTATGAGTGTACTTAGTGTAGAAGACTGACTTCCAGAATCACATACTATAGGTGCACTAGGTGGATGAAGTTTTTTAGGAATCTGATCTGCGAGTATGGAACCAACATTAGCAAAAAATTCGTTAAAACAATCACATATTTCTTTTTCGTTCGTAGTCAGGCCGTTATGTGTCTGCAGTTTCGTAGGTTCGTTATTACCCATTAGTTTATTACAGGACAAGCTATTTATCAATTGCCACATTTTTGAGGGTTTCTTCATACAATCAGTAAAGGTTTTTAAGTAATATCTTGATTTTGTATGTTGTATATACTCTATCACTTCATTTCTTTTCTTAATAAAAGTTTCTTTTTTATTGATATCTTTCGGATTTTGCTTATGTTGTTGCCACAATGAATTTCTATTATTTATATGATTTATAATTGTTTTGTTTATCCAGTTTTGTTTTGGTGGGTTCAGTATCTTTGTTTTCGTTATTTTACTCTCTTTAACACATTTTATTAATCTTTCCTCCAGGATATTGTATGCGAAATCCCAATTAGTTAGCTGATTCTGAGATACAGACTTATAAATAAGCTTATAATCAACTGCCTCATAACTTACTTTTTTCAGGGGCTCCGAGCTGTACCGTTTAACTTCAGCGTAGATTTGTTTATGGTCAGACATTGGAGTATCGATAATGGCTATATGAAATTTGTTTTGTTTTAAGTTTGAAAGTATGTGATCAATTAAACTTTTTGACGAAGTGGTATCTCGAGTTGAATATTTTCCGTCTATTTTGTTTAATATTTTATAGCCACTTTCCTGAATTAACATCCTTATAAGAAACAGTAGCACGCTCTGCAGTCAGTAAGTTAAAATTAAAATCGCCAAGAATCAGCGCTCGTTTTCGTTCGTGAAGTTGGTTTGATAAGGTTTCTAAAAATGAGTTGACATTAGACTGTTCAGGTTGTCTGTAGACTACACCGATATCTAAGTTATAATTTTCAATATGAATCCAGAGATAATGATTATAGCTTAGACACTTTTCCTCTATTAAACTATGTTTTAAATTATTGATTACAAATACTGAAACTCCACCTCCTCTTTTATCTATTCTAAAGTTAAAGTAATGGGTGTATCCAGGAATCTGAAACCTTATTCCTTCTTCTTCCGATTTTATCCACGTTTCGGTTAAGACAATCACATGTAGACATGCTGGAAAGGTTTCAATTACACATTTTAATTCATCAAATTTACATGGTTTAACAATACTACGCATGTTAGCATAAAGGAACTTCAATGATTTCTTCGTTGTAATGATATTTTTATAGTTGTCGATTATTTGGTAGGTAATATTTTCGTTTACATCATCTACATCATATCCTTTTGCAGGTTGCGGTACAGGTCGTTTTTTGAAGATAGATCTATTATTATTAACCTATACATAATAAGTCAATTTCAACGATCTTTTCCATCAGAGTTCGTCACTTCATCAACCTTCCCGGTTCATAGTGCATCCTGTTGTTGGTATTTAGATTCTATGCGGTTCTCGTAGAGGTTCTCGTGTACATTATGTTAGTAAGATTTTTTAATAAAGTACCTGATTAGCCACCTTACTTCTTATCCTAGATTAAAATGCAATTTATGTTTTCAGTTGTAGTTTTGAAGAGCCAGTAAAATAGTGGATAAATGTAGATGATTAAGTCCTAAAAGTATTCCTACGCAACAAATTGAAACTTTTTTTATCCGAGGCTAGTAGTTTTTGAGTTATCCCTTATTTTGAAGTCGGTTATTTTTTTTCAAGAATTATGTAACTTAGGTATAATCTCATCAAAAACATAAATGTGAAATGAGAGCCATGTTCAAAAAAAAGAACTGAGATCTAAACGGGTGCCAAGTTCTGTGTAGAAATGCCTAAAATTTTAGTCACAAGAACATTATTGTAATTCAAGCTCCACATTTTGACTTGATTAGTAGTCACGTAGCTATGTAGGCTATATTATAATTTTATATTTGTATAATTATCTTCGTTAACTCTGTTAGGTTGACGTAATTTACTTTTCTAAAATTGATATTTAATTAAATTTTATTATATTGATCTATAGGTCAGTCAATGATAAAAATTACGATTTTTGGACGTTAATATCTAAATAACCGTTCGAAGTGTGTGAAGCACAAATTATGTAGTTATTTCGTAAGTTTCAATAAATGAGTCAAATTTGACAGGTTTATGTGGAATAGTTTTCGAATTATGAGGGGGTCAAAAGTGGTTCCAAATGGTTCGTGTAATATTGCTGCTCGCCAGTTCTGTTAGCTTGAACATGGCTTGACACGCGACCGCGTATCTAGAGGATGTTTGTATACCTGATATGGAACTTGTGTTATATTTGCATTTACACCACCAAAAATCCTTAGGGGACAAATATCTTGATGCCGGCCATACTTTTTGTTTTCTTCAACAAGACTCTGGAATATAAATATTTTAGCAAAACAATAGCAAAATTTCAGAAAAGGTCTTAATGTTTGCTTTAAGCCTAGGCGCTTGTTCAGCACTTCAACTTGGTTTGCTTACAGTGAAGTTCAATAGATCATCATCATCGTAGTCATCATCGTCGTCGAAAAAAGTAGGAATAAAACCAGCCCGTGATTTATGGAATATATAAATAAATAATAGTAGCACGGATATATCTTTCATTTACATAAATTTAATTAACTTAGGTATGCTAAATAGTGAGAAATAATGAAAACACCCAAAGTTACATAACGATAATATTAAAATCCAGTGTTTACGGCACAAAGCACAGAACCTTTTATTTCTTTAATCTGAGGCACAGAGATGACACAAAGTACATAAAACGTAGTGTTTAAGTACTCTGTGAACAAATCAAAATCATTGTTGTAACATGAAGGATATCCTCCATAGCTGTTGAAAAAAATACAGAATAGAACAGCAGACATGGAGTATAGAGGAAAGGACAGCCATCTCTTAAGGGGGGAAAGTTGATAGTGTCCAGCTGTATACTGAAAATAGAGGTTCCAGTACCTACCACCACCTTATGACAAAAGCGCTGGCGTCGGAAAAACTACGATATTATGAATATAGCTGTTGTAGATGGAGTGAAGTTTGCTGAGTTCAATAAAATTTATCCTAGGCTACCGTAGCGCCACCCTTATTGGACGCGTTTTAACGGACACTTCATACACAGAGATGGCTCTCCTTACCTCTATAGGTACTCCATGACCGCAGAATAGTCAAACAGACTAAAGCATAGAGAAGAATTTTACCTTACAGTAATAAGACTCGTAGTGATTTACTCTGTGATTTACTCGTAATTATGTCACCACAGAGTACTTAATCATACGTCACTACTTTTTAAGTCAGAATAATTTTTATATGGCTCAATAAAATTTGAAATAAGATAGTTGAATGATTACGTATGCTCTATATTTTTTATATATATTCGATATATCACTTTCATATCCCTCTAACGTGAATAATTCTCGTGAGTTTGATGAAAGTAAAGAAGTAATACCGAGGATCTACCGAGGTTGGGCGGCGAAGCTGGGAGATGTTCCATATCAGGTGTGTCAAATTGTCAGTAGTTTCAGAGTTAATTTCATGATCTCAGAACATGCTAGTTTAGCACACATGCATAGATAATTGAATATATACAGACACACACACAAGCACAAAAGTTCAAAGCCTGCCCCGTTCTAAAAGCACCTTTTAGTGGACTGCATTTGAACACAGGCTCAGAATACATAATAATACAGTATCCGGATGACCAAGCTTTGCTCGGTTTAGTGTTGCTTAATAACACTATCTACTAAAGTAGTTTTAGTGTTGCTACTCGCCAATAGGTGTCAGGAAGAGTCTATTGTAGTAGTTTTTCATTGCCTGAAAACACGGATGAAACGACATTTTCTAGAAATGAATCCTAGATCAATTTATCGCCCCCGAAACCCCCTGCATACTAAATTTCATGAAAATCGTTGGAGCCGTTTCTGAGTTTAGGCAGCTGAATGCGATTCAAAAGCATATTATGCTTTTGAATTCATACTTGTTAATATCGTATAGCGCGACGCAGCGCATTGTATCGAACTAAGGTGTCACTAATCTATCGAACTAGAGGTGATAGATTCCGAACGTGTGACAGCCCTTATGAATTTTCTGAATTAGCCCGACACGTTGAACTTCATAGCTAAAGTGCGGAGTGCGCCATACATACATGTTTAATAAAACTCCAGAATCGTAGAATAAAATATTGAATTTTTTTTCAGATATCATTCAAAATGCGAAGAGGCAATACCAATCTTTATGCCTCATTTTGCGGCGGTGTGATCATAGGGCCTCAGAAGCTACTATCAGCTGCCCACTGCTTTGCAAAAGACGCAAATTTTTGTGACACTTTGTGTAGCGGTTCAGGGTATGTAAATAAATAAACGTACAAATAACACATTAGTAACATCTATGACCCAAGAACATAATATATTTGTCTATCATATAAATATCTGCCACGGCCGGGAATTGAAAATCGGAATATCGAGTGAAGAACCCAAGTGTCAACATAGCTTAACGACTGTTACTATAGCAACTGAGACCAACGACTTTACGTGCCCTCCTAAACACGTAAACGCTCAAAAAATTTTTGTCACTAGCGGTCACCCATCCAACTACCGCCCGCGCCCGCTGTTGCTTAACTTTGTCGATCACTAAGGATCGATCGAGGTTTTCAGTAAACCTAATCATTGAATACTGATAACGTTTTTGGAACGAAGTTCCTTATCGCGCGTTATGAAAGGGGGCTAGACGGAAAAAATTCTTACGAAAAGTTGTCACGACACTTTTTGAAGTGATTCAGAAAGTTGTACAGAGATGGCGCTGTACATTGCTGAATCACACATTGCTGAGCGCGTAAAACAATACTTAAATCAAAAGGAACTTCGTTCCATCCGGGTGTCCCTTGACACCTCTCAAGTTTTTTTATTTTTTTATCTTCGGTGAAGTTGATTTTTTTCAATTCAAAATTACATTATAAGTTTTGTTAACCATCAATGTTTTTTATGCATTAGGCCAATATATAAAAAGGTGTTATCTCACATTGCTGCCGTCGCTGGTCAACTCACAAACGTTGCTCGTTACCCCAGCCATGACGGCATTGAAGATGGCCAGTGGAGACATTTGGAAGATGTCCGCTATCCAGCTGAATATCAATTCCCAAAACTGGATATTGCAATAGTGGTAAATATTTTATGTGTCGTAATAATATAATTATGAACCTATATACAATACATATACCTAATGTAGTAATAAACGCACATACTCATATCCTCCCCTCCCCCGAACTACAATTCCCCGTGTCACAGGTGGCATGGACAACACAAATGAGACTGTTAAAAACATCCACTACAAACCAGAACATCCAGAAAAATGTTTATGCATCTCATAAATGTCTGCCCCGGCCAGGAATCGAAGTTGGGCCTTCACTTTGTAGGCAGGATAACTCTCAACACAGGGTCGTCGTTAATAACAAGACTATGTAATAAAAAATAAAGATCCGATGGATTCAATATCTGCAGCTGAGCCCCAGAACAACAAACCATAGCATGCTATGCAAATAGCTAAAATAATTTTTACGTTTTATAACAGTGTACTTAGCCGATAGCCACTAATTGTCAGTTATTAGAAACTGCCTCTAAAAATGTGATCTTTTCAGTTTCTGCTAAGTCCATTTAACTTCAACAATCACGTGAACGCCATACCGTATGCGAGTAAATTCATAAACTACGACGGTCAGTGTCTTGCTTCTGGATTTGGTCGCACTTCACCTTCAGTATGTGAAAATTATGAAATAATTGCTTATTTTGGTAACTTCTAAAATGTAGTTCATCTACAATATTTAAATACAGATCGTAATTCTGAGCATAGTATCACGTCACCAATATCACACATGCATTGTCATCGGAACCAAATCAGTTTGTAAAAGGACCACGCACCCAGTATATGTATGTATGTATGGGATTTTGGCTCCCATACCCTTCATACATTCAAACACTCGATGTCTTTCAACCCCTGGATTTAGCATCTTGTACCCTTGCCAGACCCTCTAGGAGGCTTTATTGGGCGTTGTGCCTATGAGAACCTTTTATCAGAAGGTCAAATACTATCGAAAAAAATTAGTTGCAACCAATTCGACGGGGAGCCAAAATTCCATATACTGGGTGCGTGGTCCTTTTAACTCCGTAGGATGAGAGTAAGTAGATAGTTCTAATTCGGCTAATAAGATTTGAGCCATACATGGCAAATGTACATATTTCATGCTAGCCAACTAACGATTAAAGTTAAATAAAAACATGTAAAAATACTCATACTTAGCTCTTCTCAGTGTGCTAAGTTTTTGAGCTTTTTTATTGGCCGTGATCGTGTATTTGGCCATACACGATCAACTTAACTTGTCAAGTTTGCAGCGGATTTGATGCGGCATCCAGTAAACTTGACGGTGTATGGCTATCTGGCCATAAAGCTATGTCATGCAAACTTGATGCCGCATCAAGTCAAACTGCAAACTTGACAAGTACACTCTTGATCGTGTATGGCCAGCTTAAGAAGTCATAAACGATCGGTAGTTGTCAATACCAACACTCAAGTGTATTGAATAACAAAGAATAGATTATGTAAGGTTGTAGGTACCCAACTTTTTAATTTTATTTATTTTCGTACAGACCCTGTCAGACAAGTTGCTTCTTGCTCATTTGACCTTAGTTCCTTGGAAGTGGTGCGAAATAATGCATCGAAAAAGAATGCGTCACTTTATATGCACTTCCAGTCAATTGACTGATGTGGGAAAGGTGAGGGGTTCAATATTTATTGATATTGTACAATTTTAGGTAAGTAACTTCTTAGGCTTTGTTTACACCTTAAAGATAAATCAATTAGGGCGATATTAATCGATATCAATTGCCTTAAGAAGTTCTAAATGATGCTATGATCTTATGTAATTATAATTTTTATTTCTGATTTTTGCTTTTTTTTCTGACGCCGTCATCGAATAAACAAAAAGCACGGTTAAGCCTGGGAATACACGTCCGATTTTTCTCTCCGATCGTCGGATCAGATAGTCTGATCAGACAATCGGAAGGCCCTCGTGCCATACATTTGTTTGAATACACAATACACGTCCGATCAGATAGTAGGATCGGACGTCCGAGTCGGAAACAGCGCCAAGACGTCTACGATTTTATGACCTATCCGATTGTCTGAAGGTGCGGTCTGCATACTTTTTTACAGAGACCAATAGACGTCCGATTCCTCCTTCCGACTTGCCAGTTTACTGACACTGAACGTACGCATCGAATGGCTTATTATGGGCGTAGAAAAATGTACTTGGTTATGGGATACTTTTAACCGACTTCAAAAAAGGAGGGGTTCTTAATTCAACTGTATTTTTAGGGTTCCGCACAAAAAACGAAAAACGGAACCCTTCCTATAAGGTATCCTATAAGTAAGTCCTAAGTGATCCTATATCACTCGTGCGGGGAAAGGGGGGAAGAAAGCTCGAAAGCTGATGCTTTTCATGTGGTGGGACCACATGACAAACACCTTAAATTTGAGCGAGATCTGACAAGTAGTTTTTAATTCACCCCTTATATTGAAGTCAGTTATTTTGCTTTCCAGAATTATTCAAGTATTAAAGTAAGTTAAAAGAGCTTATACTCATTCTATAACAATCAAAAAACTTTTCGGGGTATCTCAGTAATTTTGGATGTTTTAAGTAGAAATTACTCTCGGTAAGTGAAATTGAATATTGAATCCAATAGCGACGTTATTTCTTCTTTCGCGCTAACACGAGCAAATATGCAATAAGTAACCATAATTTTCATTCGCCGTCCATCTTTTCTTTCTGGCAAGCAAGTACTTACTGCTCTCACAGCTCGAGAACGACTGTGTTCAGAAAAAGTCTGACGCAAAAATCGGACGTGTATCGAGTAAATACGATCAGATAGTCTGATCAGACAATCGGAAACAAAATCGGACGTGTATTCCCAGGCTAAAGAGTGTTATCAATGCTTTGTAAGGCTTCTTGTCCACGTGGACGTGTCCTACGCATGCCATCGACGATCCACGGTCCACGGAGTGGCATAGTCACAGACATGTATACCTAGAGTAGATGCCGCATGTTCATACATTTCACGTGTAACAGAAAGGATTTTAAATCCTATTTGAGCGCCGTGTCATTTAGTTGGCGTTTTACTGCTATTGGCAATAGATGTCAACTGAAATAACGAAAAATGCCTAATTGTAACGTTTTAAACTGTAGGAATTCTACAAATACAGTTAGTAGAGGTAAAGGAAATATTTCTTTTCATCGTTAAGTAATTTATTTATAAAATTGTGTAGTAATTTATTTTAAAATAATTTTTTTCATATTTATTGCATTTCTACCACGTTTTACAACGAAAAGCACTAACTTACTGTGTACTGCATACTACTCAATACATTGCTGATTTTGGTAGCAAAATGTATACGGCTTGTTTACTGGAACACGCAATGAAAGTAAAACAATCGTTACTATAAATCGTCGCTTAGCTTCGTAGTACGGTGAATATTGTCGTGTTTCTGTAAAATATAGCATATAGTGTTGTTCATTTACTCGGTGTGGTCTCGATGTTAATCGATTTTGAAAACCAATGAATAATAATATTTACATAGAGACAGTTTTTAACAGGCAAATTATTTTTCATTACAATATTAATGTTTCTGTATAGTGATTTTATTCATGATAACATTATAATTAAAGGTTTTCAAGTGACCCCAATATTAAAGCAAAATGAATTATAGCGACGGGGCATAGATATTGGTTTCCAACAAAACATAGCCATATATGTTCTATTCATTTCAATGATGACTGTTTTACGGATTCGAAAAAGAAACGAAGGCTGATTTCAAGCGCAATACCGAATATTGATGTACTGTTTTTTATTTTGAATTTTTAATTAGAAAAAAATATTCGTTTAACTTTAGGTAAGTTTAATGTGTCCATATGATGTTTTGATTTTCATAAAAGAAATGTTTATAAATATTTTTTTTTAATTTTCATTTATTTAATTTCTTGAAAGCAAATAATAAACAATCATAATATTTATGATCACTTTATTTATCTTTACATTTTTGAAGCTTGTGTTTATAATTAACAAATAATCAAGTTAAATAAAAACACAAAACTATTTATTCGGTCATATTCAAGCACTATACTATATTATTATGTACAACCAACCAAAGGCATTTTTTATGTTTTACATATTCTACGCGTACAAACAATCATACGATTTTCTATTTACCTAATTATTATCGGTAATCGATTTTGAGAATCATTAATCGTTGTCGAGAATCGGTAACGAATCAGTTTCGAATTGATATCGCTAGGATGAGGAATTTCAGCACTAAATATTCTTGTGACAGCACAATGTGTCAAAAAAAAGTGACACGCTTGGTTTTCATACAATTCGAGGTACATGCGTCGTCTATTCTTGATATATGTCTGTGGGCATAGTCGTGTTTATGCATTGCCTATTTCAATATGCAGCTTGCGTGTAATCGTCAAATGAAGCGTCGCGTCGTGGTGGACATAAGCCACAAAACATGTGAGGGAATCTACCCATGTACTCAGTGGCGGCACAGCCATACAAGCCGAAAAGCTCAGCTTAATATCATTGTTTTACTATCATCACTCTGCAACTGTTAGCACTCATATTATTTGTTGTTAAATATTATACGCATGGAATGGAGTGTTCTGTGTTGTCAGGCCAAAGATCCCGAGATCCTGGGTTGTACGACACAACTGGGCTTGCCTTGTTCTGACAGCCTAGGCACGCCACTCCTATTACAGTGTCAAAGATATTGCAATCAAAATACATAAATACATACGATTGTTTCTAAAAGCAGTATGGTATCTATAAACAAGTGAAAATTCCTCGAAAATTCAAGGTTTTTTAAATTTTATTTACACACCATCTGTTCCAGGGAGACTCTGGGGGTCCACTGGTATGCGCAGGTACTGGAGATCCTCAAGAAAAAGACAGAGGAATATTAGTGGGAATAGTCAGTGGCAACTCCATGGGTGTCGGATCATTCTTCACACGAGTATCTTCTTACTATAATTACATCGAAAGAAACATATCGTGCAATGACAATGTTTTTTCGATTGACTTTTATATTATTTTTATTATACTGGAGATTTTTATTATTTTGATTTGGTTTTATTTTCTTATAAACTTCCGTAATTTGCATCAGCGCTTTTGCAAGCCGATGATGGTAATGACTTTTGTTACAATGTTCTTTCTATTTAAAATTATTTAGTCAACTATTTAAAATTTCAAAAAACTTGTGATAAATTAATATTAGCGATAGCTCATTGGATTCTTGGTCAAAACATAGGTCTTTCATCTTTTATATTAGCCTATTTTTGTAAACATAATTACTATTGGTTTTGAGTAAATCATGTTTAATTTGACCTCTCAAAAAGGGGATACTTGCCTCCTGTGGCGGATACTAGCCTAACGTTAAAATTGCTTCGGGGGATACTTGCCTCGTGCAAGGATAGAAGCCTCAATATGATTTTTTTAGACAGAAACAATCAATTTAAGTAATTGGTCTTTTTTATTTACCGAGGTCTTTTAATAAGTAAAAATTACAATATAATAGAACGTCAAAAATAGTGTTGTTTTCTCATTTTAAACTATAAAAATAAAACAAAAATAGCCTGGAAACTTAAAAGCTACGTAAGTTATTAGTAAAATAACTATTATTTATCACAAAGAGAACAATGGCAGTAGCATTATTTTACACCAGATGGTAGGCTTTTCACTTTTCGATATTTCGGATGTTGTAATAATGTTGGAATAAAATGTTCAGTCAGCCATTTATAAAAAAGAGCTAAAGTAGTATATGCTGATTTCTTTTGCATGTAAACTTTGGAACAAGGTGGAAGACCCTCAAAACTGGTTAGTTGATTCCTTTTTGTTTTTTTAATTCTTCGAACGCTAGTGCTAAACTATTTTCTGACCAGTGCCCTGTTTAATAAACATTACAATTCTACAATTTTGTAAATAAGTGACATATTTGTTAAATTTTATGACAAGTGCTGTTTAATAAACCTTACAATTATGTAAAAATTTTACATATAAAAATCCTACAAATATTAGAATTGTAAATGCTGTTTAATAAACGTTTACATATGTAGAAAACGCCTGTAGATTTCGATGAAATATTGTATCTACAAATTTGTAATTGTAAGTCTGAGTTGTAAGTTACAAATTACATAAAAATGTAAATTTTTGTTGAAGAAATATACGAGGATAGATTTCAAATTTTTTTAAATATTTAGAATTTGGTTTTACCAATTAGCTTACAGAGTGCTTTCCTATTTGTTTGATTTTTAACGAAACTCGTGAAACACAATAACAAAATTACGTTTTTGTCTATAATATACAATAATGTTTTAAAAAAATGTAGATACGTCATGCCCTTACAAATCAACCAAAAAATCTGTTCCGAAAAGAGCTACAACATCTTTTGTTTCGCTACACCAATCACACTACAATAATACACGAAGGCATTTTAACGTTGTATGTCAAATCTTAAGCACTTCTGACAACAAAAGCGTCCATATCGTCTTGTATTGACAGAACGACTACGAACAAATAGAGGTCAATTGACCTCTCTTACGATCTTCATCTTCGGTGCGCTAGTGACATATCTACCTCTTTTTTACTTATAATATCATTTATAATATACCTTTAATTTGACAGTGACGTGATAGAATCGTATTTAAGATCATTTCCTATTTTTGTTACCAAATATTCGACGGTAGTTTTGCTGACCCGAATTTTTTCGTTGAATGTAAAATCTATCACATCAAAAGTAAAGTTAATACTTTTACGAAAAACTCGCCGCCGCCACCCTAATAGATATATTCATCGTCACTACTGTCACTACTTCCACTACTAGTTGTTAGAATCATTTTTTTTGTGTACGTATAACAAATAAATTTCGTTACTTGAGACACTAAATTGTAAATTTCTGACACAAGACGAGTCCACCTGTCGGAAAAATTCTACAATTTACAAAATGTGTAAACTTGTAAATTACAAGTATTGTTCAATAAAACAGTTTTCCCTACAAATATGTAAATTGTCACCTGTAGAGAAAAAATGTTTATTAAACAGAAATATGTAAAATTGTAGGTACAATTTTACAATTTTGTCAATTTTCTACCATGGTAAACTTGTAAGTTGTATTCTTTATTAAACAGAAACTTGTAGATTTGTAACTTGTAATTTACAATTACAATTTACAATTTGTAAAGTTTATTAAACAGGGCACAGGTAATATGGCACAGCATCACGCCTGATTTACACTTATACTTGCGAGGCATTTTGGTTAGATACCTAGAATTAACGCATGAAAAACTTACCTAAGTAGGTATTTATTAAAATACAATACAATACAATACAATACAAAACTCTTTATTGCACACCAGAATAAAATGTACATGTACATAACAACTACAATGGATAGTATACAATAGGCGATCTTATCGCTAAAAAAGCGATCTCTTCCAGATAACCCAAAGTGGAAAACTTATCAAAGTTGACTAATAAATTGCTGGTAGAGGTGTACAAGCACAACTATCATAAGTGTGATGTTCATGAGGTCTGCGAAACTAACATAATGCGAAGAGAGGGAAGGATAGAGTAAGATTGCGATAGAATAGACTTGAAAGGATTATAATTTTTAGGAAAGACGAGAAGAGGTAGAAGATAGCAGATAAGAGCAGGTCAAAGTGACATATAATGCAATTTAACCTGTCGTTTAAAAGAATGTTTAGTCTTAGCGTATCTAATGGAAACTGGTAGAGTGTTCCAGAGATGAGCTGAGAAAGCGAAAAAAGGAGTATTTATAGAAGTTACAAGAGGAGTTAGGAGTAGATAAGGCGAGGTTAGAGTTAGAGCGAAGAGAACGGGTACTGTCGTGTAGCGAGTAAAGATAAGTAAATCGCTCTTTTAGGTAATCTGGGGCTAGTGGATTGAACAGAACAGATAGGTTAGATCAATAATAATAAATGCTAGGATTAGGATAGGAAGATAGGTGGGCATACACAGTAGACATAACAAATAACGTCTGCCCCAAATGGGATTCGCACTCTGGCTGGACCTTTCATTCGGCAGGTACACTATGTACCTGCAGTAGCGCTGGGCGAGAGAGCCAATAAGTTGGAGACAACATCTAAAGAAAATATTTGTCTAGCTTGTTAAAGACTTTATAGTTATATTATTACTTTTGTGGCTAGTTGTCCCAAAGGCGACTATCCGCAAAAGTAAATGGGGGCGACTATCCTTTTTGATACGGATACTTGCCCTTTACATTTTCTAAGTAAATAGTAACAAATCAACAGTAAAACGTAATGAATACTATAATTGAAACTATAATGCATCCATAGAAATAAGAAGTCGACTAAAACCCAATCAGTATTAAAAAATATTCAATAGAACTTACATACCAAAACTTACATTTCGTCACCCGTCAAAGTTTCGTCTTGGAAGATATTTGCTCACACGGACAAAACGAATGCATATA